>JAQGAK010000122.1:0-147949 GCA_034696945.1 Lipothrix lubbocki
GAAAAGGCTAATCTTGACACGTATGAGTTGTGAGTGCCGAAATATGCACTCAGCCTTGCACTCATGAGTGCAATACATTTTGGTGTGCACTCGCACTCACTACCCATGAGTGCAGAATTTTATATCGTGCACTCGCACTCAATGTGCACTCATGAGTGTAATGAGTGTGAGGTGAGTGCGAGTGTTGCACTCGTTACTCATGAGGATGTGCATAATCAGTGCTCACAAGGTAAGCCATTTAATATAACCATGCCTATGTAACCAAAGCAATCTAATCTCTTCCGCCAGACTTTATCCACCTTTATACGGCTAAACCACTAAACACGAAAGAAAACGTGCCGAAACTGTAGGCCACATCTGTAAACGACTGAGTGAGCGAGCAAAGTATTACAAGCATTAAAGAGGTTAAAAGGCTTGTATGATCAAATTATCAACCAGACAACTCGTGGTCTTTATTGGTTTTTCGTTATCAATAATACAAAGAAATACTGTGTCACACCATCCATACCTGAGAGTAAAATGGTAATACCGGTGACGAGATTATAAACATTACCAGGCGGCATAACGAGCTTTGAACTGTTTTTGGTGCAATTTATTAGTGAAGCTGGAGGCTTTTCTATTTTAAGAAGTGGAGCTACAATTTTCGGCTTTAAAGTGAGTTCACACTGTATTATTTAACTCTTACTTGCAAATAGCAAATTTGCCGGGTTTTGGAAGCATTTATTAGTATTTTAATTCCTTTTACTTGGCAGTTTGTGACGACAATAAATATTAAAATACATAAACGTAATAGTTGTCACTTGCATATTTTTATAATCAAAAGCAGGTGCCGGTGACAAATAATTATTACTACACGAATATTGTATTTAATGTGAACGGCTATTGTGAAATATTTTTTCTATTTCTTTAACCTAGAAATAGGCCAATGGTAATCTTTATAAGGAAAAGGACTTAAAGGGTAGCGTGAGCGTAAGAATAATTGGCTGAAAGGGAATTTAGTTCCCAGAGGAATTACAAACTTAAGCTTACAGTCATGAAATTCTTATTATTGAATGAGCTTACCTGGAAGTGGCGTTTCATGTTAGGAACTTGTGAACTAATTTATCAAAAAATTAATTGATCCCATTTCGTCAAAGGATATAATGTAAAATAGACCCAATACAGGAACAAATATTTCTTACTTAACCCCACAGTGTGATGCAAGATACATACGTTTGCATACGTGAGATCTTTTTTATCATTATGAAGGGTATGAGAAATTCATTCTTGGTCAGAAAATTCTCTACGAAAAATGGTTTTGTCAAATGAGGCACAGGCATGCATGATTCAGAGGAACACCTTGATAATATGCATGTGTGAAATGAATCACATCATCAGTCAGTGAGACACTACAAAATTTTGCAGAACAAACTTAGTTTACTACCATCAGTGTCAGTGTGCATGCTAACTACCATTATACATAGTTACATAGATTTTACCTTATTCCAAGCATTTGGTAAATTTCAAGTAGTAAAACATGGTATCAGTATACTTATTATTATACATTTTAAGTTACTGATTGCCCTTTTAAGACATTAAAAGGTGTTTTAAGTTCTAACATTAGCCCCTAAAAATTATGTCCAAAATGGAACATTTAATTTGCTGTTGTTATAATACATATTTACATTTACTGTTGTTTTGTTGTTGGCTTACAATTTTTAGATTAACTATAATTTTAAAACTAAAGACTTGAAACAAATAATTACAACTAAGATTTATTTAATTCCAGCTAGGTACATTGAATTATGGATCTCGTAACGACTGGGGCAACTTGGTGGAGCGTAATACCCACAAGCTCTGCTCAACGGGTTGGACTTGCAGTTGTAGCTTTCCTTGCATATCACTATAGACATTCCATTTCCATATTTATCAAAACTTTGCCAAGAGATGCCAAGTAAGCAGAGCATTCAAGATTTAAGTTATTATTGTTATCGATATATGTTGTAATATCTCATAATTTCCAATTTTTTAGAGGAGCGTATCGATTTGCTAATGTGTTTCTCCAGTTACGGGAAGCCCAAAAGAACAATTTTACAGTTGGCAGAATATTTGATAGGACAGTCAGTAGGTATCCCGATAAGACGTTTTTTTTATTTGAGGACCGTAAGATGACATTTACTGAGGTACTTTTATTCCTTACTTAGTACGAAAACAGTTAAATCACTATAAATTGCACTACAGAAATGAACTTACTGTTTTCCAAATGCTTTTTACAAACAGGTTCAAGAAAAATGTAACCAGGTCGGGAACTTCTTTTCTAGTCTCGGCTTGAAAAAAGGTGACTCTGTGTCATTATACATGGAAAACTGTCCTGAGTATGTGTATACTTGGTTGGGATTGAGTAAGGTTAGTTTGATTAAACCAGAGGTGTTGCTTATTATTTTATTATGTAATGTTATTGTTATCTTACTCATTCATTATTATTTCTTGTATGTAGATAGGAGTTGTGCCCGCATTAATTAATTTCAACCTAAGACGTCAACCTTTGAAACATTCTTTTGATGTGGTGACTCCCAAAGCTATAATTTTTGGAAATGAGCTATCAGATGGTAAGTTAGTTCATGTATTAAAGAAAAGACAACAAACTCTTTGAATAATATTTGCTGTAGTTTTTCAAGAATGAAGTTTACGGGAATGTGTCATTTCCTTAGCTCTAGAAGAAGTTTTGGAAATGGGAAACTTAAAGGATGTTCCTCTATTTTGCTTTGGTCATGGTTCCAAGCCCAAATTAGATACTGCACGCAACTTGGAACAAGAATTAACCAGCTGCTCCAAGGAAGAGCCTATACCAACGGAGACAGTCAACTTTACGGACAGTTTGTTTTACATTTATACTTCAGGTACCACCGGATTGCCCAAGGCTGCCATCATAAAACACTACAGGTAAGCATAAGCAAAATATTCTGTTGAGGCGCTTATCCGCAAACATATGATTTACAGTGAGACACGTCGTCTGAAAGTGAATTACGTGGAGAAACGTCTGAGACAAATGTAATGCATACAAGTCCATAAACTGAAGAATTCTTCACGTGGACTCACGTTCTAGATCGGAATAAAGACAAGCGGAACAAAAAGGTTAATTGACGTGAATACTCATTAGATTCTTCATGATGGTGGCTGGAGCCCACTTTATGAGCACATGTGGCAAAAACGATGTGCTTTACGCTACGCTGCCACTATACCACTCCATGGGAGGAATGGTTGGAGCCGGTCTCCCATTATTTTACGGAACTACTATGGCCCTTCGGAAAAGATTTTCTGCAAGAAATTTCTGGGCTGACTGCATTCGTTACAATGCTACCGTAAGATTTTATACAGCTTAATTAATTGCTTTTTCGCCTCATGGTTTTTCTAAATCTTTATTCACCTCCCAAAAACACTCGCAAAAACTTGCTATAAAAAGTGTACCAGTTTTTCAAGTAGATTGCATCTAAAAGCTCCATTGTGTAACAAAGATCGCAGAAAGAAACTCTTTTACCGGGTCTAATACCTGTAATTAAAAAGGAAATTAGTACAATGAGAATTAGTAGCATTACTTGAAAATAATTTTCGAGATTTCGAGGAGGAAAAAGTACTGAAAAAGAAAGGCGTCCTTCCATTTATAATTGTTCAAACAGGAAATTGCAATAATTATTTTCAATAACAGGCTGCCCAGTACATTGGTGAAGTGTGTCGGTTTTTACTAAATCAAGCCCAAAGCCCAGAGGAACAAAATCATAAATTACGTTTAATGCTAGGGAATGGACTGAGGCATGAGATCTGGGAGGAATTCACTTCAAGATTTAATATTCCACAAATTGCAGAAATTTACGGCTCCACAGAAGGAAACTGCAATTTTGGTTTGTAATATTAAATTTGCTCCACGGTGCTGCATAGCCATTAGTCATCTCATGAAAATCTAATAAGTATTGTTATCTTACGCAGTAAATATAGATAGTCATGTTGGAGCAGTGGGCTTCATACCCAGGATCGTTTACCCCTTCCTGCCCATGAAACTTGTCAAGTTGGATGAGGACGGGGAGCCGATTCGCGATCCTTCAACAGGTTTAATTGTCCAGTGTGGTCCTAATGAGTCGGGCGAATTGGTTGGGAAAATTATTCGAAATCATCCAATTCGTGATTTTCAAGGGTAACACATTCATTAGATAAGACCGGTAGTGGAGAAACTGTATATTTCCCCCTAAATTATGTCAATTCAAAAACAATATTACACCAATATTATTGCAGTTATGCTGACTCCAGCTCTACGAAGAAGAAAATTATTTATGATGTTTTCAAGAAAGGGGACAAAGGGTTTAGAACTGGTTAGTTGTCTGACAATTTTATTTGACGATTTTTGTATTTTGTAAAGATTAATTCCATTGTAATTCTTGCATTAAAAGTCGGTTGATTGTTTCTTGATTCCACAGGAGACATTTTAGTCATGGACGAGCTGGGATATTTCTATTTCAAAGATCGTACAGGAGATACATTTAGATGGAAGGGAGAGAATGTATCGACAGTTGAAGTTGAAACAATCATTAGTAAAGTTTTTGGATTTGAGGATGTCACAGCTTACGGGGTGAAGGTACCTGGTGCAGAAGGTAGAGCTGGTATGATTGCTCTTGCAGCTTGCGAAACTTCTGTTGATTTTGACATGTTAGGTACTGAGATTGCCAAAGCTTTACCAGTTTATGCAAGGCCCTTATTCGTTCGATTGGTGAAACAGATTGACATGACAGGTAGGTTACAGATATAAGTCAAATAGGAAATGTTTACGAATTGCTCCTATTCACCGGCTGTCTGGAACGGAACCGACAGAAAGCTTGATTGATGTTTTTGGGTATTTCAGGAACATACAAGATCAAAAAAACAACTCTTCAAGATGAAGGATTTGATATCACCAGAATACAAGACAAGATTTATTTTTTCAACGACAATCGATTTGTCCCAATGGATGTACCCTTGTATAACAAAATAAATACGCAACAAATTAGGCTGTAAATAATTACAATTGGATACCCAAACTAAAACTGGGAAAATAAAAAAATAAATAGCTCAAACCAAAATTTCCTAATTTCTATAAGTGGTGTAGGTTTAATTTTGAAGATCGTAATTTTCTATCCATAGTGACAGTGAGTTCCGATTGTATCTGTACAATGTGTTTTAATCAAAAACATTTTTACGTACAGACAAGCAATGAATCCAATTCCAACGGCAGCTTTTGGGTGCGAGAGATATCTTGCACACAATAATATGTATAATTACTTGATTTGTAGCGCAACTCTCAATCGTACAGTAAATTTCCTTCGCAGTATCAGATTTATCGAGGTTATAAATAACTTCAAAAGTGCAAGAATCATGAAACATTGCCCCATATGTAGTATTCCTCTAACATACAAAATTTCTTTTCTAGAATTCACTCTCACTTCTCGACAAGCACATAGATAAAGCCATCTGAACTACAATGTGAAACAAGGACACAAAAGTAGCAACTACGGCATAGTTCCACTATAATACGATAAATCGAAATAATCCCTTTATCCGAACTTTTTTTATACATGGAATTTGCAGATGGAATAAGTTTCATTTATGGATGGTAGAAATTCGCATTTCGCACATTTCAACTGCCCATAAGATTCTTTTACACATGATCCGACGAATACATTCCCAAACATTAACAACTAATAGATAGTTAATAATAACCCAGTTCAAACATTTCAAAATACATGAAAAACAACTTCGAACTTCTCATTGTCTACCACAATCTCTATATCTATATAGCAGTAAAAGATCAAGGATGCAGTTACTTTATATATGTTGCTACAAATATATTGTGAATATAAAATTAAGCGATCAAATGTAAGCGGCAATACTTTATCATGAAATACTGGATTCTCATATGCACTATGCATACGCTGCAAATTTGCTGTGCAATACAAAAGACTCAGGCACAGTATGTTCAAACTATTCGAACAAGTTAGTTTATTGTAAACCTTTATAAATCTGTATCTATCATCTGTATTCTGGCTAGGCAGCATACCAGCTCCATGTGAGTCCCCAAGCTGACACATAGAATTGTTCACATTCAAAATGTTCCACAAAAGAATAAAAATTGATAGGTATGTGCAGGTACCATAAATTTCTACAGTGTCACTGCAAAAATGCTATGAAAGAGGGAACCGGACACTAAAAACGTATTCATGATTTCGTTTTAGTACTCAACTTTTTACATTGCACTATTGCTCCTATGTAATAAAAACTTCTAGCGAAAGCGGGCGCTCCCTGTCTCATTCGGGAAGGGGTATCACACGTTCGGGGCTTGGCCAGCTTTTTTTTGAAAATTTTCTCAATTCCATAGGTTTGAAAAATTTATTAAAAAAGCAAGAAAACTTGCTGACACATTTTCATCATACAGAGACAACTATTGTATCGATCGGGCAAATCTCATTCAGGCCTTGTCTACTATATAACTGCATGAGTCGAGTTTATTCCACTTCCCGTTTCCAACTAAAAACCGTTGAAAAAACGATCGGAAAGTAAAGTAAGCAAACCATTTATTGTTCGGTTGGGGAATGTTCCAGTGTAGAAGTCTTTTTTAAGTGTATTTCGTTCTTTTCCTTCTTTCATGCCTATTCGGATCCAGTATCTAGTTTCTCAGATGCATAAGCTATGCATGTAAAAAAGCGTGGATAAGTTACTTGTGCGAATGTGAAGTGTAGATGAAGTTGCTTCCCTACAACTGATCCGATGAACCTGTCGGCTTGGATTGAAACTGACCATTAATTCGGTGGTCCTATGTACACAAGCCTATACAAATTCAAGAGTTTACTTTTTGTGTTCAGCATTGTAAATTGTTCTCTCACAGACTTTCTCTGAGCAAAATCTTTCACGTTAGAAGCGTTTCCTAGTTTTCTTTTTGAAAGGATTACCTTCCCGAGCTCCTTTTGGTATAAAGCACTTGTGTCAGGCTAACTTGACTTCCACGCTGTTACTCCTTATCGGTTCGAGGCCAATCTTTCCAGTAAACTTTCCCCTTCTGTCAACAATACAACAATCTGTAGGCATAAATAGTCAAAACAACCTTTCACACTCTCACACAACAACTTCCCATCCCTATATGGAGTGGATATGTCCTTACGGACAGGCAGCTTGTAGATTTTTTATCTTTCCTCTTTGTTTAACCCGTTTGCGTGACTGTCAGTATTCCAGTTTTATTTAAGTACAATAGTAACGAGCTGACTCTATAATGGACCATGCCTTTGAAATGCTCGCATCTCTCCGAATTAGGCACTTCAATGAACTGACTACTTCTGTGACTACTACCATTGCATATAAACAAGAAGGTGCTGCTGGAATTGGAGTGTGTGCTTATCGAAAGCAGTCATGCAAATTATAAATGAATATCTCATTTCCAGTTGTAACTCTGCAATATTCCACTTGTCATACACTTGTAATAGCGCTCAGAGCTATATAAAATTACAGTTGTAAATTGCTATATTAGTGTAATATATTGTATCAACGAGGATGCATAAAAGCATACAAGAAACATAGATACATAAGGCGTAACGTGCATAAGGACTACTAGCTAGTTCTGACAACTTTCGAGGATGTAAATGATTGCAACACCATTTCGACGATAATTGTATTGGTAGCGCATGTTGCGTATTAGGACAATGGAAAAAATAAGGGATAAAGACAATTCTTTGGATTCAACTTAGTTAGAATAGAGCTGAATGAGTTAGGCGAACAATGAAAGGTTGAATAGGTTCCTGGATTTGCAATCTCCAAGTAATTTTGCCCTTATCCACCAGACAAGAGGTACTTAAGCTTTCGTTTTGCCAATCAAGTTTTTGATTCGACTTGATAGAAGTAAAGGCTTCAAGATTTCCCATGCGTCAGTCGTTCATTCTATTAAGAGGAGCGAGGACAAACTAAATTCCTTCCTTTGCTGCTGTACTTAGGTATATATAAACTGCGCGCTTGTGTGACTCGGCATTCATGCAAGTGTTTGTTTTCAGTATGTACTTGATTACAGTATACACACGTACTTACACAGTAGTTCCATTATCACTGGCTCCTCTGTGCTCACTTCCTTCGACATTACTGTAAGCAGTAAAACAATACTGTTTCATCTTCCTGTTTTAAAAACTCCTCAACGTATAGATACTAAGGCGGGAGAGAAACTTGAGTGGAAAGTTTATTGTCTCTTCTATGTATTGAGACTGGAATGATACGCAGGAGTGATTTTTCATAGTTTTGCTCCGACAGCGTCTACCTTTATAAGTCTATATAACATCCTATGGGCAAATAAGGAAATCCTGTATTATCTTTCCAATCTTTGTTACATCTACAAATTATGTTGCTCCAATAGAGCCCGAGTTTTTTCTTCGATAAAAACCCGTTCACTTTCTTTTGTACCTTCTCCAGAAATTTTTCTTGTAATTTCATTCTAAAAATTTCTGGCAACTCAATAAAATGTCTAGATTCTTTACTTACCTCTACCAAGGTGTACTTTAAATTAGATTGGTGGATAGGCCTACTCTTTGTTTACAATTTGTACATTCAAGTTCTCTGAACGGGAGTTTGATTACTTCCGAAGTTATCCAGAATTCTTTAGTGAACCCCATTAGCTCCTTTATTTCCTCAAAGATACATGATAAAACATGATTTCGTTTGTTACTAAAATATGTTACATAACTCGACTACCGATTAAATCTAGAACGAGTTTAACTGTATTAAAAAGTATAACGTCAAGATCCCATTTGATACTCTTTGTATACACATAAACCGGTTTCCCTCTCAAAGAGCTGCAATAAGCTCATCGAAATAGGGAAAGTCAAAAGAATGGAATCAAGGGAAGCGAGGTGCATTCCTTCTTTTCAAACAGAAGTTGTTTCAGGAAAGTTATGCTACTTACGGTACATTTCAAGTAAAGGTAGCTGCTGTTGAATTGCTTCAAGTTGATACTCGTCTCTTTTTTCTTTCACATGCTTCACCGCAACAGTCTTCATACCTTTTCCACAGTATCACTAGATATATACATATTTTGTACTTTCTTTTCTTCCTTACTCCGTTCTCACTGACTCACTCACTTGCTCTCTTACTCACTTATTCGTTATCTTGCCAACTTATGTGCATACTTGTTACCATACATATTGGTACTATAGCTACCCTACATACACATGCCTGTGATACTTAATTTCTAACCCGAGAGAGTATGGGCTTTGAAAAATGAACAGAAGGCCGGATCGTGAGCTAGAAGACCTAGTTAAAAGGAGCCTCCAAAGAAAGGAGTCAGCTAGTAAAACAGCAAGTATACTATGGAAGAGAATGTGAAGACATTGCTTTAAATAGCAATCTCTTGACACCCTCAAACTTCGCCACAGTTACCGAATTCCCTTCTTGCCCTCAATAATGAGAGGAAAAGATTACTAAAGGAAAAAATATGTTTTTTCAGCAGTATAAAATGACTATTATATATCTATAACTTTTGCTTCTTATATTCATCACATGTCTTTTCCCTGATTTTTCACACAAAACATTCAAGTTTAAGCTAGCTTGCATTGTAATTCCTTTCATATGAGTAAGCCCCAGTCCTCCCATAAAATTTTACGGGAACAAAAGGTTTCAGGAGAACAAGAAAACAACCCTTATAGATATAATGCTGCCCGACGGGACTACTTCAATGGCTGTGCATATAGTGAATGCATACATTATAGACAAAGCAAACCTCTGTATCCCAGAAATATAAACAAAATGCGTGTATTTTCGTATATACTGCTAGCTGGCAGTGTATGGTAGTAGTAATAAGGAAAACTGCTTGTATTTGCGTAGGAGTAGGTACAGTAGACGAATGAAAATACACGCAGGTTTTCGAAAAGGTGTATATGAAAATCGTCTTATTTCCTGCTGCTTTTCCCATTGTTGTATTCATCAGAACCACAGTAGCTCAGCAAATGAAGGTTGTCAAGTATGTAATTATTAGTGCCATTTTCTTTATCTTAAACAGAATTGTACTCACATTATTTTGCTACCATTCTTGTAATTTAACTTCGTTCAACTTTTGACGTCATTGAAGGACCAGTTATAACAATGATCTCGTATGCTTTTCGTTGAGTCTCAATCCTCTTATCCGGTCCTTGAATCTCATTCATTTTCACCGAACTTTTCTTCACCCGTGTAACAAACCACAGGGTTCACAAACATGAAAAGAAATACACAATCTTTACCATTACCAATACACAGGGGTTTATTTGGGTCACAGGAGTAATTACCTCCAGGTCCTCTTATAGGAATGCCGAACTTTCGGTGGCATAACTGAACACTTTGCACTTTAGTGTAATGACGGCGAAAACGAAGCGTCATGCAGAAAAAATTGGGCGGGTAGAAAAATTGAAAGCTTATACATGTGTAAGCTGTATTTACATGTGATGTAATCGTGCCACACGTATATTTTATGAATGTACAGTAACCTTGCTAGCACTATTTACACTATATGACACATATATAGATACATCATGTATGTAAAACCGCCGTAATTATATGAACTGCATTTTGGGCACATTTATATGTACCTATACTTATACAGCAGAACCGAAATGTTAGTCGTTAGAAGTTACACTTGCAAAGAATCGTACTAGTAGCTTGTCCTTGAATTTATTTCCCCCTCAAGAAGTTCTTCTCAAGTGATGCTAAAGAAAGCGGCTACATGCAAAACAGCAGTGTAAAATACGTTCTATGATTGCTCTCATACTTTTGCTGTCGATGCAATGATGATACTTGTGCTTCTCTTGCTCCAGTCATACCATCTTCATTATGTCCTCCAATGGATTTCCTCGAGATTCCAATGACTTTTACCAAATGAAGTTGCTTCCAAGGCGTGCTTTCTTCCCAAGCAACACTTCCACGTACAATGATTCTTATATTTGTACCGCTTGTACTCGAAACTCATTCCACTATGTATATCCATAAGTAATGTCGACATGAAGTGTGCCGGTTTCTCAGGCAAGCAACCACATATATAAATGAATTCTCATTTTTTCTTACTCACATATGTCGTCCTTTGTGCTGTCTCCATTTTTCTTTCTCTCTTCTTCAAACCTTCTAAACAAATAGGTAACACATTATTCTTGGTCCTGCAATCCAAACAGATACTAGCCGTGAGGTTCTCAATTTTCTCCTAAAGATATGTCTCTGTACCTATATTATTAGCGGTAGTGGTCTATATAGAAGGTTCTCTAGAGCTCTGCTCCTCCTGAACATAAGTACAAAGAAAGAGTAATGAACAAACATAAGTGTCTAAAACTAACTTCCTACCTCCTTTTCACAATCCCACCACACCAGAGTTCATTTTACCAAGAAAATATTCTCAAGAAACTTGCAGGAATTATATATAGTATAACAACAACCCTACAAGACGAGCCTTCCCTTTTCTTAAATAACTTGATTTTTTCTTGAGTGATACTTTCACTTGTGTATAGATATGGACTCTAGCCGATTCTTCTCCCCACTTCACATCTTTTCTCATGGTATCTCTTTCCGCTCATTTTATTCTAGTTTGGTTACGTCTCAGTTGCTTCCTTCTAATCTTCACTTTCTTAGCGTTTCTACTGTGTATGTCATTATTACATCCTGTGGTTCAAACTTCCTTGTATAAATACAAACACTTGTTAGAAAACCACTTAGCACGGATGAAATCTAAAATTGGCTGAATCTTTCAGCAAAGTTGAATGTGAACCCAGAGTTGTTCTTCGAAGTCTCTTCTAAAGGGTTACAATTATTTTGGTGTCTTATTATTACATTGAGAATTGTAATTCCATGGAACAAATGTGAAGAACAATGAGCAGTGGAAACAATCTTCTTTTTTGAATCAGAATTGTAAATAAACGGAGTGCTTGTCCTTTGATTAATCTAAATTAACAAAGCTGGTGCCGTAATACAACACTGCTTTAAAGATACTTTACAGATGATCCTGTATAATAGGATTTGTAACTGTTTATATAACGAGAAAGTATTAACAGATTAGTTTTGAAATCCCTTTTACTCTAGCTAGTTCCTTGCAGGTTACGTCTTCAGAATCAGTAAAGACCATAACTGTAATTGGCTCCATTCCTATCAGTAGCGCATTTCACAGTAGACCAAGATTTATCTGTTGTTACACATAAAGGAGCTTTGCTATGTAACTATAAGAAACTCGGAATGAAATGTAGTTAAAAGTGAGGTGCCTCTACTAGCAAGAGAAGCAACCTGCTTCAACAGAAACACTCAATTTTCTCCAAGGGTATAGAAAGCACTGGGACACTCAATATTCTCTGTCGGTATGGATTCCTCATTATTTGTAAGAAGTTGAAAGGGAATTAATTTATCGTTCATTCCGTAAAAAAGTAATGATAACTTGGTTTCTGCTTATTTCACTGCTCATGTTAGCAGTACATAGATTTATAGACAGCGAGCAATGAAAACATGAAATGTTGCCCCTGCGTAATAATATGATCACCCATAAGCACATTTATCTTTTCCACTTGCTATCGTTAAGATAAGTTACGAGGTTATTGTGTCGATTCAGATCTTCCTCTTTCTCTCTATCCCATCTCTTTCACTGTCGCTTTTGCACTGAGCTTTCTGCAAGCTGTAATATGAGTTGTCTTGAACCTCACAGTGTATGAATGGGCTTGAGAATACATATATGTGCATATGCATATTGTGTGTCTACTCTTATAATATTACATATTGTACATCTGAATTTCTCTGTTTCATTCAGTATCGAAGATTCAAACCCAGAGTTTGCACACAATATTGGAAGTTCGTATGATGCCCATATGAAATACAAAATTCATACATATGTGTAGCACTTTCGTATTATATTTATGGTTTATATTTTAAGCGTATACAGTACTATTCCCTATTAATATATATTTAAGCATATACTTTCATCAGCTGCTATTAAAGATTCACATGGAGTTCTGTGCTAATATGCAGCCTTGAGAAAGTTATTTGAACAGTTTTTGCATAGAATTGCAAGGAGCGTGCCAAAACGCTTTTACCTTTTCTATATTCATCTGGCCTTTGATACAAAAGAGTGATATCGTCTGCATTATAGCTCAAATATGATTCCTAAATATAAGTGATATTCGGCTAAGTTACTGGGCACACACAACGATCGTCTGTTGTACAGGAGCATAAGTATCTGTCGTTCCCTGGAAAATGTCTCCATCCCTGATTTATTTCCCTACCTCATACACATGTGAATTGGCAATCGACCATTGAATATCTCAACGACAAAGATTGGTGTGCTTTAAGTATGTTTCAATAAAGCTGAAGAGCTTAAGAAGTAAAACATATGGGCTTATATTTACTCCAAATACTATTTTGCGTTATTTTATTATAGCTGCATTTAACATATATGTACTCTATAAAGACAAAAACAACAAATAAAATCCATATTCTGTACACATCACGTCCAACAAGTTTGTTTTAGAAAACTTGATATCTCTGACATAAAGAATCTTTCTCGTTGGCTTAAAAGTCAAATTTTCTTAGTAGAACATCAAGTCGTATAAAAATCAATTTTTCTTTCAATAAATTTCCCACTTGCTTTTTACGCTCCCCTGAATATGAATCACAGGGTAAATTACTTGAATTGATTTACTATCAATTTCCCCAACCCTAAATCATCTATTTCTTTGGTCCAAAAGAGCTGATTTAGGGTATGAAGAAGAAAAAACGACAGTTTTAAAAAAGAGCTTCGTACGGGATTTTGTGTCTTCCGATTTAAACCAAACATTGGACAATAAATTGAGATTCATATCCACAGCAATACAAAATAAAAAAATATTAAACTGAATTTCGAATACTTGGATTCCATATGTTGACTTTCCAAATGAGGGCAAACGGACGTGACTTATACGACATGAAGATGTACAAACATACACAGGCACATAGGTAATGCATATCTATTGTATATATGTATATAGATAGATACATATCACCTGAACGTCCATTTAACATACATGCTTTTAGCAAGAACAGAAGGAATGTAAATGGAAAGATAATATTGCTGCGGGATAGACGTAGAGAACGTCAATAATAATCTACGATACATTTGGAAATTCAATTCAGGACGAAAAAGCAATAGCTAATTCTCCTATACTTGTCCACACGCAAAAAAGTTATGTGTTTAAAATATCCTTTTGCCTCGTAGAAGGTTTTAGTGAGCTCCATCATGCATACAGTTTTCAGAAATGGTTTCCTAGAAATAGATACTTGGATTCTATTATTTTAAATTCCATTACAGTTGCTCTCCTTCCCTACTTTCAAGAATACGCAAGTAAGAAAACATGTGAATAAAAATCATCTAAAGTCGTACCCCACCACCGTCGGTCAATACACATTTTTACAGAGAAGAACTTTATTGCCTCTAAGGGAAATTCAAACTCTCGACGTTCCTGGAAATATATAGGGAAATAGAAAAGCAAGCCAATGGAATATAAACAATTGAGAGAAGATAATAGAAATAATGTTGACCGCAGGTCCTCTCAAAGTTAATGAATGGATCCAGAAATAAAATAACGAAAAAACAGCATGCTCTTGGCCTCCAGTCTTTTATGAAATTGGATCAATTTTTGGAAGTAATTTATGGAAAGTAAACCAAAACTAGCTTAAAATTCTAGCCGACTTCCATCCGGGTTCAGGTTTTCAGACAACAAGTTGATCATACTTTACGATGCTACACAATATCTACTGTCATTAGTAACTCCTCGTGCATTGTTTCTGATGGTAGTGTTTCCATTGCCTTACGTGGGAGTGACTTCAAAGTCTTGGAACGAATAGTAACTGACATTTGCATACAGCTGATTAAAAACTTTCAAATTGTTTTGTTTTGCCTCTTTCTTGCTTATTCTGTATTTACTTGAACAACCAAAAAGGTTCAAGTCCATGTATGTAAGATTCCCAAACAAACCTTCAAGCTCACTGTGGATTCGGTTGGTGGATAAAGACCGAACCTGAAACTAGAACATACTACTAGAGATAGAAAAACAAACTTACAGCACGCTGTACTCAGATATGGCAGCAATCCTGACGCTCGTTACTCTCAAATATGGAAACAAACCTGAAGCTCCTTTACGGTTATAGAAACAAACTCGGAGCTCACTGTTTTAAAATAGGGAAACAAACCCAAAGCGTGTTTATAGAAACAAACTTATTTGAAAATAAAAAAGAAACTTACAGAAAGAAAGTTGAAATACATTCTTGCCAACGCAAAACCTAAAAACACTACCCAACAAAACCGCGTTCAGCGGCAGTGTGATACCAAAAGGATATGCTATGTTAGATTTACTTGTGAAGGGTAAGAAAGTAGAAAAACCAGAATGTTTTTGTGAAGATGACAAAATAAAGTGATTTAAATCAAGCTCGTAAGTCACCACCCTCAAAATTAGACGGTGGGTAATGAAATTAAATGAAGCGGAATCCAGAGGAAAATTCTCAGCGGAATTTTCTCTTTAAATTGAACTCAGTATAGCATACATGCACATAACCCAGTCATAAAAGTAGATTTGACGACCAACCGTATTTACTTTGTATAGACCCAGAATTTGCATTCCCACTTCTCAAGAAGGGGCTGGATAAGCATTTCATAAAATAGCACAGTAGTGTACGGAGAAACACTTGGAGCTTATGTAGTAGTGCATAAACGGCAAATATATGTACATACTCCGCTGTATTATTTCCAGCAAATGTATATGAATAATCCCGAAGAGCATGCATCAGATGACATGACCAAAGGCTTAACGCTTCTAGCCGTAAGAAGTGTGGCAAATTACAAACCGTTCCATCAGAAATGTCTGAGACGGATACTATATTCATTAGTATGAGCACTATGTCGGCTCACAAGACTTTTAATGTCTACGTATTGTCGACGTCTAATTTCGAGCTCCAGGAGTTATTTTTAAGCCCACTATTTTCCTTTGCAAGGTATACATGAGGAAAAATTATAAGAATTATCATCTTCCATGCTTGACGGAGACAGGAAGAGGAGGAAAATGGTAGAACAGAAGGAACAAGACGCTCTTTGCGTGTGATGTACCATGCAAATTATCCTCCCAAATGAAATAACACTTAATAGTAAAAGCCAAGGAGAGAGGAGCAGAACGAGGTTATCACATCTCTGAAATGAGTGGGAGAAAATGACTGGGAGGAAACAAAAGATGAGGCGTTCATCATGAAAGAAAAGACACAGTAGAATACAACAAGTTTTCGTCGCTTGAACAATTAGCACAAAAGTAGAGAGAAACAAGTGTCGATGGTACAAAAGGTAAATTACTTAAAAGTATTTAAAGTGTTAATTCCCCAGTGTCAGAGTGAAAAAGAAAGTTGTAGGGATTCCAGCGAAGTGGCTGTTTGCTGTCAGAAAGACCTCTTCTCTTTTTAATTCCTTTTTATCCAATTTCCTTCCCGCCCCACTATAATATACTCCTTAACTATACGACACTCGGAACGGAGAGCTTAATCACATCAGTGTTTTAATATCTCCTGTTGGTAGTAAACTGAGACTGCCACTCAGCAGTAAATTCCCAAAAATTACTCAAATCAAATTTGAGAGCGTAGCGCGCGTAGTCGTGGTAATAATCGTTATCACATGCTATTTCACCGCTTGTCTTTATTCATCACTTTCAAAACAGGTGTGTTTAAATTCCCGAACACAATTAAAATCTCACAATCACGATCATATATCAAGTATTAGCATCAAAGATGCTCCAAGATTTATTGCCAAACCGTAATATTGCTCTCTTAAAATTCCCATGTAGACTATAAAATTTATTCCAGGCACTCTGCCGAAAGGCAATCAGAGCTAGTCTTGTCCTTACAAAATTACCTATCAATTTGGTCGCACATTATACTGTGCACTTCACATAACCTATCAAAATTTGTCATCGGAAATTGTTTAATCAAAGCCACTTTATTTGCAGATTTCTAGTCTTAAATTAAATAACTTTCATTACAAATTTGCAAGAAGATTAATAATAGTTACTGCCCGATCTAGTCAGTAAAATTTCAACGCTGCTGTTATAATGAATTAAAACGGTTTGGCTGTAGAAGTACTCCGATTTTTTAGATAAATTCAGTTAATCATAAATTTTAATTTTAGTTTACACAATGTTGTTGACCCCAATTGGTGTCAGTTGGAAATTAAAGGTTTACTTTCTCTCTAAACTGTAGCTTGAAGATTCTTGTATTCTTGAACTATGATCTAAATTCTCTTAATCTTGAACTCCATCAATTTTCATGAACTCTTTTAGCTCAAGAACTCTTTTTAATTTCATTTTTTCTTATATTCACTTCCAAATCTTCCTAGCATTTTAAGATAAATGAGTTTCAAGGGTTGCATTTTGCATTAAACTTGAACGTTTCAATGCATTGCAATTTGAATTTCGGAGCGCTTTTAGTGCAACTTGAATGCATTTTATTATTAAAACATAGCTGTAGTAAATTAATGCCACTGAAAGTTACATTACTGCAGGAATATGAAATGCATACCCCTGTGTAACATTGCATTAAAATGAAGTCTTCATTCTTGCATAGCTGGTCAAATGTTAATTTGAAATTGTAGTTCACCTGAGAGTTGCTGATGAAGCGATAAATAATGGAACGCAGCGTAATCTCCGAGAACGTGTGCCTACATAACCGTCTAGTCTGAGGTAATACAGATCCGTCAGCAAGAAAGCAACAGTTTGGAAATGAAAATGTGTGTAGAACATGAAATATTTGCAAGACTCTGACACGACCTTGATGAATCTGGTAATTTTGAATGCACCACGTAGTCTCAAGGTGCGTTAGTGTTGTTGTTGTTCCTGTTGGGTATTCCTGAATAAGACATAAGTGGAGTAAACAACGCGCAGGGTGTGAACGTTCCAGGGAATGCTAGTTATAAATGTATATGTGCACATCTCGTAGACTTGTCGAGTTTTCAAATGCAAATCGTGAGCAGAAATGGGATACTTCTTTCTTTCCCTTTGCACAAGGAACAACAGCAGAAAAAAACAATTTCGTTGACGGAGATACTTTCGTCAGTGAAGCGTTCAGTCGACGAAGAAACGATTTCAGAATTTCTTTACAAACAGGCACTGACGGACCAGGACAAGATATTACTCTCTCTGTTATTATGTGTATAAACACAATGGAAAGTAAAATACTATGTTCCACCCTCACAGAGATGTGAAGATAGCCATCAGGAGAAAGCAATCCGAGTCTTGCTACTCATTCATACATAAACACATGTTCCAGTGTTTAGTGAAATCTTGTTTATAGAAAATATAGAAAGTCTTTTCATATTATTCGTATGCACACACATACACAATTCCACCTTTTCTTTGGGGAAAATCTTACGAAAAGAGAGAAGGCTTATCCATTTATCATACAGGGATATGTAGTGCGCGAGAACTGTGAACGCACAAATCTCCTTCAACTTCACACACATTGCAGGTATACATCGTTCCACGCAGTCAAGCATATAAATACATTGCCAATGAACAATTGTTGCTAACTAGACATAAGGTGGGTTTCATGGGACCATGTGATTCTTATTGCAACCTTAAGCAGTGTTTTCAGCTTACAATAGCTTCACAATAATGTAGCCAAAACCTTATATAGGCAGCTTGTAATACTTCATATATTTGTTTCAGCTGGTTTTGCTTCAAGTATATTTTTCTCAGCTACTAATATTAACATATATGTAGTTTCAAAGTACTTCACGCATAGTTTTCAAGGCTTACAATACTTGCAATGGCAATAAAGCCGTACATACAGCTTACAAGCATGCATGTCTACTGTTTTCAACTCTTTAGGAATGCTTTACACAGCGGCGTTCTCAAATTTTCTAGACGTTACACCTACATCCGACTAACATTGTTGTTACAAGTGAGGAAAGAAAACGAAAAGCTCAGAATCTGCCTACTTTTCAGTCCCACTGTGAAATGGACGTGTAAGTGAAAGCAGCTTAAAAGTCTGATACTTTACTGCTGTACACAGGGAGCCGGGAAAGACTAACATTTATGCACACCCACCTATATTTCTCTGGGAAGGAGTAAAGGACGGAGACATGACTTAGCTATAGATATGGGTGAATCTTCCCCACTGGTTTCACAGGTGCTTTCTTCACTTAAGAAAACCTAGCACCTAAGAGTGAACCATTGCATAACAGAATATGTGCTCTCGCTCTATTTACTTTCCCATCTTTAATTCTATATTTAGGCATATTACGCTGGATATTCCCGAAAAGTGATACGTCTAGATCTTAAGCTTTGTATTGCTACGCAGTCATGTGACTGCAGACATAACGCTCAACCTAAAACTACATTTGCAATTGACCTTGCATGACATTTATGTCCTGTATATAAAGAATTTAAAATACAAAGCTGTATAGTCAAATCTAAAACTTACAGCATAATATGCATGAAAATATTCACTACCCATTTTTATCTAATGAAATAAATTCCTCACAAGAGATCTCGTTTACAGCCCAGTAGGCACTGTTCAAAGCAAAACTTACTTAACCTGAGGATGTTCATATTCTTACACAACGTGATGCCCATTGGTCGCAGAGTTGCCGTTACCAGCTTTTGCATTTTTTAGTTTTTTCTTTGTAGATTTCCATATATCTAACCACATACCTACATTTTTTTGTGTTTCAGTGCGTAACTGCAAAGAATGGAGATATGGGAAAATATATTTTGAAGACTTTGTACTGTAGATTTGGAAGCGTAGCGAAAGCTAAAATTGACACAGGTTCTGCCTCATAAATTTATCTCCATCTTTTACTGCAGACTTATTCCATTCACGGTCAAAGGATAGTTTTTAATTTTCCTCCTGGTCCTCATGTAGACCTGTATTTTTATGCATTGTAATAAGCGACTGCGTTTTTATGGCATGTCACCAGTACCTCCAACTTTGTACATGTTTTATAAGCATTTGTATTCTGGAGTACAACTTACTATTTCCAACACCCGAATCTTCATTTACAATATAGGCATATGCATGAATATATGCATGTGCATTGTCGTATGGATTCTCATGAGTCTCCACAAGCAACCAAGTTTTCGGTTTGCTGCATAGACTTCCACCCTCAAGTCCGATATCAGTTTCCTTTGATAAAGACTTGAGCAGCAATTCTTCTTGGAGGACATAAGAATTTATAGCATCCGTTAAACTCAGTTATTTAAATGGGAAGAAGTACTGTTGCACAATTTTCCGGACCCTCTTTAAATTTTGAAAAACCTTTGCTGGTTGAATTTAGGTTACCCGCATACCAACAATATTTCAAGTATAACATTCTTTACGTTGACTCTATCTAGACTCAACTGATCGCACAGCATCTGAAAATGCAAGCTATTAGTTTTAAAAGAGTATTCTTATGTAACTTTGTAGTGCCAGTTTAGCTTGCATAATTCCTTTATTCAGAGCAGGAAGTGTGAATAAAAAAACAAAAGATGCTACGCTATCCTTTTGAAACATTGTGCCTATTTTTGTAAACTTGGCAGTATTGGTGAAAGTTGATGGAACGTGAGTTTTGGTGTATAACATGTATATTTGCATGGAGTGTGTAAATAGTGAATCGAAAGGGAGAAAGAAAATCGCCTTAAGTTCTACCCTAAGTTCCGGTATAGATTTGGTGATAAAAACTTGCGAATATACTAAAGACGCTATCGGAAGAGGGAAGGGACGTAAATATACCATGGAGCAGTAAGAGTTGGTGTGTATGCGAGGCTTCGTGTGAATAAAAAATTGGGGTAAAAAGAGTCAAAAGCCGCGTGACTTTCATTTCCTCTTGACTTTAACTTGCCATGACTTGAAGGAAAAAATAAAAGACTAAGCGTAGTTTCTATATGTACACTCCTACAAATATCATATCAAATGATGTATTTATGTATATAGAACGCTATCATAAGTATATTTACAGATACAATCACACAAGTACACCTAACACGGTTGCGGCTATCTCTGTAACTTCTTTTTAGTTTATTACCCGTTTTCCGTGCCTATTTTTGTGGTTATGTTTCTCACTTCTCCCACTTCATCAAGGGTATTCAGACAGCTTCATGTTCTTCTAACTACTGGCGCTCACTTAGGACTCCAAAAGGGGTTTCAATGCAGCCTTAATGGTCGTAACTATTGTTCGAAGCTGGCACTCAGGACCAACTTTGGTGTTGGTCAAGCCAGGGTAATACTAATGGATAACAAATTTACTAAAGTAACATTACATCTATTTGATTTCTTGAGATTGTTTTCAAAGTCACTGTATCTTACGTGCAGTACACTTTTATTCTTTGGTCATAGTCAAATTTATGCCATGCTTTGTCTGAAAAGCAAAAAGAACAAAACACGCAGATTATTACTTTTCAACCCTTTTGTTTGCCGTTGACGATCTATAGCATACTAGCTTTGCGGGCTCGAAATCTAATTCCAGACACATGTAAAAGTGCTGGGTAGGTTTTAACAAACATAACTATAAATTCATATTGTTCTTACACGCTGAATAAATCTAAGCGTCTTGGAAAAGCTAAATCATTCCTTATAACTCAAATTTCCGTATATTTTACCACTTAAAACACACCCCTTATGTCTTATTGCTAGTTGAAAAATCCCATGTATGTGTTGCGAGTTAAACCATTCATGGCTTGCAAGCTGCTGGATCATTCGGTTTGTCCCGTAGACAAAATCCTCAATGTTATTCTAACGCACAGTATATAAAAACACGGAAACAGGGTTTCACATGCAGAAATGTTTCATGCTTGCTGTTGGCCTCCAGTAAAGTATTATAGTAACCATTATTATTATCATCCCAAGGGTGGTAACCCTCCTGCACTTGGTTGTAGCTACAATGCGAATTCCAGCACAGGAGTAACGTTATAAATATACATACTGCTCATGTATTTATAGAAACTTGAACAAACAAAAACATATGCAGTTCATTTAATTAGCGTGCATGAGCAGTATTATACGATATGCTCCTTGGGGGATCATGGCGTTTCAGATTGTAGCGAGCGGTACGAGGTGCGGCTGATTTTATGTGACTTGATTCTGCTGTTATTTAAAACTTAGATTGAATTGTAATAAAGCTTTATTAAAGTTGAACTGTGGTACAAACTGACACATGCTGAGGAATAATATAATTTAACTAAGATTTAAAAGTAATACCACTAATTGAAATGTGTTAATAATAAATAAAAATTCAAATTAAGCCCAGGTCTAACGTTTGCTAATTAGGAGAGCCATACAACAACTGTTTCACTGAAGATTTACATTACTCGAATAGACGAATCCAAAAATTGTTTAGCAACCAGTTTGTTCACTTCTAAAGATGTCGTCGTTCTTTTCTTTATATTGTAATTATCAGCAGAAAAACAGTTCGGCAACTGTAGTTCCAACGCTGTACCATCATATCAAGGTATAGAATGAGGTCCTTATTATTGAAAAACGTTGCCTCCGGACAAAACTCCTATTTCTATTAGAGCCTTCTGCTATTCTAGTTATTTTCTGGAATTTATCATATTCGCAACTGCCAACCTTCTGCCATCAGTTTCATTTTGCTGGCTTGTCATTTACCAACGGGTGCTTTATTTGTCAAAAATTCAACGAGAGCCTTCGCTTTGTAAAATATTTAATACTCAAAGCCAGTTTTCGAATGCGTTTCTTTACTCCTTTGGATTTGCTTGCCCTAGCTACTTACTAGCTACCTTACCTACCAGCTTACTACTACATATCTATAAGTAATTTCCGTGCTACCAATCCTTCAATATGCATGTTTGTATGTATAACATATGTTGATGCTTACACATACGTCACGCATATCCTATCTGTAATGTATGCGCTGTGTGGAAAGTAAATACAACAGCATTGTCATAATACATGTCTAGAAATTGTAATAACTACAACATGTATGTAAGTTGAAGACATGGTTGAAACTGTAAGTGCACAGTAATGTGTTAGCTTCCCTGCATCCATTTTTTCATGTGTTTGAAACTCAACATATTTCCTGTCTCTGTCAGCATTTTGTAATCCGCCGTATTCCTTTATTCCTCTTTGAGAGAAGAAAAGTATTTTCTTTCACAAATGCTCTCTCGCATCAATCCTCATCCAAAAACTTTCACCTACATTCTTTTGTGCAGGATTTTTAGTATTCCAAATATATGGACCATTCAGCATTGAATATACAATTGCTCAAGCCTCATATCTTGCAAAACTGAGTACGCAAACACTTGTAATACGTATACAACCAGAAATGTGCGCACGGCCAATGCCGCGAGAACATTCTAATACAATTTTAAATCAAGTCGTAAAAATTTCCTTTGAACTTCCACGTTAAATCCATACTTTCACTTCAGTCAGAGTCCAGATTAAAGGTTCTTTCTTCTATGCTGCTGATTAATCAGATTTTGGTGTGCGTCGTAATACCCTCCGCATGATAGCAAGTTTGGGATTAGTGAAAATGCAAGTGGAGAGTGCATAGTCCTGTAATTATATGTATTCTACTTAGTAATGAAGGAAGGTCAGGAGTACATAATATACTAGAATTAAGATTTATATCGGCGCCGCTCGAAAGGTTCCACCGTATGAATATAAGCAAACTTATCGCAATATTACAATAACACCTTGTCAGCCTGACACTTGAAATATCCATCACGCACACCAACGCAACTATTTAACATGGAAAGTATATAAAGATTAATTTAGGGACCATTCCACTCCTGCGGTAAAGAATAAAGGCAATAGGTTGATATGTTTCAGTTCCATTAATGAAAATGAAACTACTTATTCTTCACACTCCTGAAATCCACTTGAAATGTTTTTCAACTTGAAATCTGAAATGGCATGCTTCTTCAACATCAGCGTGGAATCGTCCCGTTAATATTCTTCTTAATATAATTTATTTTCTACTGGTGGGTTTTCATCAAAACTAAAAATGTAATGAACATACGATTTTCGTGAATTTTATACTTTTATTTTCAATTACTACACTCAATTTGCATTCTTTATCATGAATAATGTATTTTTTATTGAAAATGTTTCTATTAAATTATGTACAAGCAACCATTCCATTACTATTCCTAAAACCAGAAATTAAGAATTTAACCCAAAACAAAAAATACTTCTTTGAGTAAAGTTTGTCACAAATGCAATATTATTGCATCAAGAACCACTTGGAGCAAGTTTTGTCCACAAGGGACACACTTCTATTTATAAGGTCGCTGTTTTCAGGATCCTGTAGGTAGTTTTACCAACCAAATGCAATGGAATCCAGGTATACAACATTCATATATTTGTCCCATTAACGCACAACTGCTTCCACAATACGCCGAGAGCACATGTAGCTGCTAAATTCATTAGGTATGCATAGGAATAGACTGCAGAAAGGGAAGGCTTTGATTAATAAATTAGCATCATAATTTAGGACCGGTGAAAGTGTGACGGGAATTACTTGCATGTAGAGGGAACAAGACAGGCAATTTACTATATGCAACATTGCAGCTTGCATTCCAGAACCAGCAACAACATTAACAGCTTTAAAAATCCTTAAATTGTCTCTCGCGGTTGATTGAACAGTCGTTCAATCAAGAAGTGCTGGATATTCTGCAAGTGCGTATACTTGCATCAAAAGTATGCTGTGTATCTGCTGGAATTTTATAAATTATATAAAATTTTGTGTTCAAAATAAGTTACAAGGAATGTACTGCTTTGTTAAGGACGGACTCATTTCTATATTTCATTTTTAATGCACAAAAAGTTTTGTTTGAAACAAAAATAAATTATTCATAGCTTTGTAATTACTTATAATAATTATTATACGTACATAAATTGGTTCGTCAAAACTACATTGTTGTACAGCATAACTGAAAGAACAAACCTCTTATTGAAAAACAATTCAGGCTAAAACTTTGAATAAAACCATCAAATTGTAGAGTAACTGGATGTTCCCTGAAACTGGAAAAACAAGAGTCTGTTTATGTACATGTGGAAAGTGTGGGAGTATCGCATGTATTGTAATTGCGAGTGCAAACTATATGGTGACTATACTAAAGACCGAAACCATATCCGACATTATGTGTGGTGAGATAGGTTTAAGCTTGGAAAAAGCTTGAACCCCAATAGATCGTCTCTCTTGCCAGAAACCGGCTTAAACAGGGTGGAAGCGAAGGACGGGAGAGAAGCTAGGATGGAGTCACAGGATGAGTTGGACTCGAGTCGGGTGACTCCACACATATCTCAGAGTAGAGTAAAGTAAGTGAACCGGGTAGTTGGCAGACAGTCAGCATTTGGATTTTGACTGCGTAGCATCGAGTTCCAGTGGTTGCAGGCGTAATTCACCACTATACTGTTAATCTTTCATGATTATTAACCTCTGTCAGTATTTCTGCGCAAATGTCTATGAAGTTGTGAATATTTGTGCTAAAATATTAATGTAAAATCGATCAAAGATCTTTAAAAATACATTTCAGAAATAATTTTCTCTCAAGAAAATAATTTCATTTTTCGTAGTTTCAAGAATCAAGCGAGAATTTTCAAAACAATGTACTACAAGCTGTACTGCTAAGCATCAACATAGTAAATATACGCACAAACAACCTGATTAACTTGACAACATTTAAACAGGAAAGTCTGTAAATAAATCTACGAGCAAATTTACCTGAAAATTGACAGAAATTCTCAGGAAAATCGATATTAGAATTTACAACCGGGGACTATAAACATTATTCAGTCCACAAAAATCAGTGCAACTGTAGAAAAAATACCGTAAAGTTCACCCGGAAGTAAGAGAATAAGCATGGAAAATTAAAGGATCGTTTTACTTCCCAAATTGTGTACCACCTTCCTTAACTATATTGACTGTGGATAAGTAGCTGTGGGATATTGAAAGCAGAGCAAAGCCCTCAAACTAATACGTACGAATCT
Source organism: Lipothrix lubbocki (assembly GCA_034696945.1). NCBI lineage: Eukaryota > Metazoa > Arthropoda > Collembola > Symphypleona > Sminthuridae > Lipothrix > Lipothrix lubbocki. The sequence goes on from JAQGAK010000122.1 coordinate 25,966, forward strand.
GTGATTAAATCGAATCTTTCGTCTTTGTCTGACGGAGTACAAGACTGGGTGTATTACTTCATGTGACTCTCGTTTGATACAGTTATATCAAGTGGCTGTACTCGCTGTGAGAAGATTGTTGTTGTTTAGAGGAGAATCTACTGAGGGGAAAGTCCCTACAAACACACATTCAAGACAGAAGATCAAACGGTCCTCTAAACAATTCCAGCCCCGAGCAAGTCTAGATTCCTGAATTTATCTCAACTAAATTGGTAGAGATACATCACCTTACCCTCCCCTTGATCTGCATCCACAAGCTGGCAAATTTGCCTGTTGTTGCTACAGAGTTTGAACTTGCAGGTTATGGAATGGGGTTACCAAACACAAACTACTAAGACACATATTTAAAAGGATCCTTGAGAGTAAACATATTCGGAAGGATCCGGAATAAAAACTTACGTCTTGTTGAATCCTTCGGGTCTATAACCGTATTTCCTGAAAACATTTCCTTGTTAAAGGTTTTTCTTCCAAAACTCTCCAATATACCAATAAAGCAACTTAAAAAGAGAAAAAGCATCAGCTTCTGCTTACACTGAAATCCACAGCTAAATTCTCCACTCCAAAAATCTGTTGCATAGCTAAGCAAGTCTACTAAGCAACAAGCACTTTCCGCTCGCGGTATGCTGAAGCCACTAAATGTTGTATGTATATAGTGTAGTTTTAACTTAGTTTAATCTTAAAACGTTGATTTGAAATGAAAGGCAAAATTGTAGTGATCTTTCAACATGCTAATATAACTCAGTGTTTCATACTCCTAATGTTCTTTAAGCTCCTTGAGAATAATTCATGACTCTCGCAAAACGAATTCAGTAGTTCTCAATCGAATATTTATAGTTATACACTATTTATATGACACTTACGATATCTACAAAATATATACTACACCGACAAAGTAAATAAAATATTTAAAAAATATATGCAATACCTTAGAAGTATATTTAAAAATCTACAGAATATATGAACAATACTTAGAAAAATACACATGTGAAATCAAGAAAATATAAACGGGAGAACCCCTTTTAGGTACAAACGTTGTAAGTGGCAAGATATAGTTTCTGTATTTGAACGTAGATTGTATTCAAAAATATTGTAAATATATCCATATGCATAGAGAAAGTAAACCGAAAGTAACAACTTCAGATATTGCATGATGAAGACCATTGAAACTTGCTCTTCCTACGACTGTAAAGAAGACATATATTGAAAATACAGAGTAGTACAGAGAATGTGCCGCTCGTTACCATTTCACCAAAATTTTCTCTCGACTTGTTTGCTCTTTGCAATTTATTCCTTTCACTCTAAAAGGCCTAGGAGGGAAAGAGAGTCGTACTTATTTTCTTTAGAGTTGTCCTGTCTCCATTCCTTGCGTATGTACTCTGTGAATAATCCTTTTGAAGGGGAAACCTGAAAGGTGACCAGACCACAAGAAAAAACAATGGGTAAATTTAATAACCTGAATATTCGCCCTCAGCTCCTCTTTTTTCTTTTTCTATCCATTCCCTTGCAGATGTTACTCTCGCTCGGACAGATCTCAATTTGAAATCGAGGCTTAATACCTGAGGTTGCTTGGACAGTGGTTCACTAATAGCTCACACATACTCGGGACTCATTTTTCCATTCCTCCTATCCGTCTATCTCTTTTATATACTTAAATATATCTATGTGTTCGTAGGATTTTTGGCAACTCTTTCACTCTCCTCCGCTGTGGCTACCCTCATGAAAACGTAACTCTGAAGCTTCTTTGTATATATGTTACATAGCTCACACTGTGTCAAGATATATTATCTTCAAAGCTTTTTCTCCATTTGAACTCCTTTATCTTCCACCTCTGGAACATACGTGTAGATGACCAAATATCGATTCTTTAATGCATATACTATTTTACCACTGCCCCATTCAACTTCTATAGGGCCCATGGCCTACTCAGGTTTTCCTGTTTAGCTGCATTTTTGTTCTACATAAAAAATAGCTAACTATGAGAAGTCACCAATTCAGACAAATTTCAGCATACTAGACTATATAAGTTCACTTTGAGTATCTTACTTCATTTTTAAATTACTCTAGGCTTTTTTATTAAGTTGAGTATAATAAAAAATCATGTAATCTAAATAATATTAATGGTGGCATTAAATACTTTTAGAAGCTTCAAAATAAGATGACCCATAGGATGCTAAGAAAGGAAACCCTATCTTTCATCTTTTTAGGAGCTTGGTGAATTTATAGCAGCGAGATAATCATCGTAGGGAGAATAAAGTATCATTGGGAGGAACAGAGCAAATAAGGGCTAAAACAACTCACTTCTGCTTTGAACACGAGAGTTCATTCTATTTCAGAAGGGAGTTCAAGGTTGTAAAAAACCGTCGAGAAATTCCATTATTGCATAGGAAAGACAGGGAAAAACCCTTTGTACAATTACTCAACACCGTTGAACTTGCGGAGAGACAAGTTCTTGTGGTAACTAGGGTATATCTGTTCTTGTTATAGTGTATGTCTCGTTTGCACAAGCTAAGCTAACCAAAAGGGCACTCTGGATCTAGATTCTTCCTTAAACAGAAGTAGAAGGAATTGGATCCACATCGATCTGATATGAATTTTTTGTATCCCATAGATCCTCTCTACTGAATCAGTTTATGTTCTACAAGTAATATAGTGCAGAAACTTTTCTTGCCAACACAAAAGCTAATGACTAGTGGGGCTGTAATGCATACATGTGCTGATGTGTACACTTCTACATTAACCTAATCCCTTTTGTACTCAAACTGCAGTGTGAGCACACAACTTCATTGCGTCATACAAGTCCACATACATTGATCAATTGTTATTAGTCAGGGTGTTTCAAGTAAAGTGTACAAAAGACTTGAGGTTAGGACAAGTAAGTGCTTGTGTACGTAAGCGCAACTAAGACATATCTTGATTACTGAGCGATTTCAGCGGACAAGACTAATCGAATAAAACAAATCACCTATTTGCTCCTTTTCAACGCCAAAATTGTGTACAGGGGTGAAAACAGTTAACTATATAAAGATTTTCCCCAAACAAATCCGTTCATCAGTATACATATACTCTTATTGATATCTGTGGAAGCAAAGTGTAAGCTAATACTTCAGCAAATCCCCCACCGAGTATATCTTTCGCTATATAAATGCAAACAAATCGTGACCATGGCATGAATTAAAGGACTCTCAATTCATCTCTTACAACGATAAGTTTTATAAATCAAACCGGAATCAAGTAAGTACTCATTTTATAGTTTTGTCATTTAGTTCCTTAAGTACTTGAATTCATTAACCCATTGCAGGGGTTGCGATTTAAAAGCCACAAAGATGATCCACGTCAATTCGGTCCATTGTAACCTTAGGAGTACTTAAAGTCTTTCTGGATATGCCTCATGCTATTACGGTCGTGTCTTGCGTTAATACATATCGTAATGCGTACTGTTGGTATCCTAAAAATGTTTACTGAAGGAAATAAAAAAACGTGTTCACTAGTGTTCATTATACGCTTGCAATAAGTAGATATTCATTCATAAGCGATTTTAAAGAAAACTTTAAAAATTTTAATTTACTAAACCGCATTTTTTAGTGGGTTAAGCCGATATTTTGAGCTCATGTTGACATTTTGGCTGATTGTCAGTGTATTTAAGGAATAAAATTTTTATTCGTTGAGGGTTTGAGTGAGACGTACTATTACCAATATTCCTTTCACTGTCATCTAAATAAGACTTCCTTGTGTACTTTCTCTCGGAAAACTCAATGCTAAAAGTTGTGAGTACGCCGCACTCATTACAAAGCTGTCGTAAAAATAGAATTTTTAACTACTCACCATTGCCTCCCGGCACGTTACCCCTCGTCTTTCATCCTGCAGCTCTGTACTGTCATCAGAAATACATTAAGCATAGCAGGTGATTTAGACAGAGTATTTACCTATGTACTTGCCAACTGTACCACTGCAGTATAGACTATATACATACTATATATTAGTAATGTGTGGAGCACAAATGTGGAGGAATTTTATATATTAATACTTATTATTCTATGCATTGAAATTAAATGCTTACGGCGTACAAGTACATACATGCATATTTTCTTACTATTTAAGTATATACCTACACATGTTACTATGCATATCAAAACAATAGTGCGTAGGTTATACTTGTATTAAGCCGTCAGAACCTACATGAGTGTTATACAAATATACATGTGTAATCCCTACACATGAAATATGCGTGTGCTTTGTATGTACCTATACAACCATGATATTACCAAATGAATAGATATGTATACATTATACATACCTAAAAATATAAACAATACATAAATGTTACATCACTGGGTAACTCCTGGAACTTCAATAATTATTCATTAGGTTGTGAGAAAACCGTATGGAATCATAATAATAAATTGACTAAAGGACCTTCCACATGCAATCGGCCTCTGGTGATAGCAGTTATTGCCGGTGACAATCATACTTTATTACGGAAAAAGTAAAACTTTTGTAGTGTTCAGGCATGCAAGGAATACATATATAATAATAAGTGTACTAGGTATATGCAGCTTACCACATGCTTATAGTATGTCTATATTCACTTGGATGGTTATGTATGAACGCTCCGCTAAATATGTACATGCACATATAAGTATTTGTCTTTATAATTCTAATTATCATAACTACATCGATAATCACGGATAACTTTTTCCCCACTATTTTCACCTCCAGCCATGTCATCATTTTTTAAGTGATAGTTCCCTAGCGATTTTCTTATGCATTTCAAAACGCTTATATTCACGACAGTGAACACTAAAATCCAGCTTAAATTCCCTTCCATATTTTTAATAACCGCCTACAGGCATCATGAAAAAGAAATGACGCTTTGAGTAATTGCGAGGAGGGCAGTTCCTCCCAAACCTGCTTTTACTTTACGACGCCTTTTCACAATGGTAATGTATGAGCTTTCCCCTGTATGTTGAAAATCGAAATACTGTTTACCCCTACTTTTTACTATCTTCAAAACCGCTCATTATTGATGGACCATAAGATTTCTTCAGAGGAGATTTACCTTGAGCAATACCGTTATTAATGTAGCTGAATATGGTACTGACGAAAATATATACTTAAATTATACATGAAAAATATAAATAAGAGGATTATCAACTATATTTATAGTATCACAAGTACCTATATTAAGCACGCTTGCAGGCTAAGCCATCGATTTCAAGGAACGAGTCCATAGGAACGAAACTTACATCCAGCTTAAAAAAATTATAATCTACTTAAATACAACGTAGGTAGCTTTGTATGTTTTGTACGAAACCTATGGTTATGAAAACTACCAACACATATAAGAGTATATGTAACTTAAAAGGACATACATATTACCTAGGCATGGTTTATCTGTATTTTAAGTTACAAACGGCATTGTGGTAAAATATGTTTTTGTACCAAATGGATTTTTTCATGGCATTGTACGAGAATACGAGTTAATTAATTAATTAAAGCATGTATTTATTAAGTGATTGTGCGATGTATAAGACTACATTAAAAAAAATTATGTTTTCGACAAAAAGCATCTTCAAGTATGTCTTTGTTTGTGCTTTCTACAAGCTTTTTGATTTCACTGAAATCTGTTGAGTTGTTGAATATTTAAGTATTTAATTTAGTTTGAAAGGTGAGTTCTCCATACACGCTATGTCTATGTGTGTAGTGCGTATACACACACTGTACATTTCATGCTCCTGAAACATTTGATGTACAAATCTGGGCATTCTATGCATTTAAAACATTTTCAGCAAAGGACATTCATGAACATTTAAAGTCTGATAAACAGTCAACGGCCATTCATCGGCAGTTTAATGTCTTTTGGCACGATGTGCATCTAGAATCGTGGTGTGTTTAACTATACCAGATACATATATATTATGTCCTGCAGACGCATCTATATTTTTTGGGGCCATGCACTTTTGATGTCTGCAGACGTTCTTCAATATGAATGATCGTATTATAAAATGAGTGTTTACACATAAGATAGAAATGGTTGTCAATCAAGAGAAATAAATTTCACTGTCGTTTTGATTCACTGTCAACCAATATATATTGAGGAGATTTCCTTTCCGCTTCTCTACCGGCTTTAACCTGTTGTTTGTATTCTCAAAGTAACATATGCTTTGGATTTCAATGTGAAAATTGTCAAATAGGAATATGTTTATGTAAATACGTACAAAATGCCTTTACTAAATATATCAATAAATGTTGCGATATAAGAGATTTCAAGTACATTTATTATACCCAAAGCAGCAGAGGCAGCACACATATGTACGAAATAACAGACCATAAGCACTTCTTTCCTACATTTCTACGTATAGGATTTCTGTAAGTTCGAGTTAAACGAATGTAAAAAATGACGTAAAAACTTTATCATTTGTCTTGTCGCCATGTATGTAGCAACTGAATTCATCCTGAGCTGTGAATAGTGGCGCTCTAGGATTTTCTAGTTGTCAACTTTGGCCGTAAGATATAAAAAACTCCAAGTTTCTTTGCCTTATCCCTTCGAGGTTTTATTATTACTGTTTTTCGCCCTTGTTTGAGCTCAGACTCAAACCGACACGTTCAATCTATTGCTTCTGTATAACAATACTTTCTGAGTGATTTTAATTCTGCTGCCTTTATGAATATCGTCAGCTTTCTTTTACTTTTTCTCTCTCAGAGAGATTCCATCCTCATATCTTATCTGAGACTCTTTTATGGGTAATATATAATGTATATATGTATATAAATGATGTAGAAAATACATCGGTACTTCCCTACATGTGAATACCCCCTTTTACTGTTCTAGTATAGATAACTTAGAAACTTGCAAATAGGTCCGAGGAGCCGACTGCTTGAGTCTGCATTGTTGTGCGTTATTTCTTTGCACCTTACCTGCTGTCACAATCATTCTTCCGTCTTGAAGAAAAATGCTGAAAGATTCGGAGCGGAACATTTCCTATACAATTCGTCTGTCGTTCTGAGTTTCCCTAATCTAAGCCTCAGGATTTAGAACAGAATAAGACAAAAACCAATTCTGCAACTACAAGTGAAGCTTACTAACTTTGTTCGCAAGGTTACTTTCTGCTTTAAAAAAGTACAGGCAACACATATGCTTTCCATCTAATTTGATCATGAATTGATTTAACAACTCTTCTTGCAGTGTAGGCAAAATAATGCGGAAAAGATAAAACTTAAGACATCCGTTTTCCTCCAAAAAATTATTTCTTTGGCTGAAGCTATCTGTACATCAGCCAAAAGAGCTATAAACTACTGCTTTATTTTATTTGTGTTAAAAACTAATTACTTGACGTAGCCTGTCATTGCGTACTTCTGGTTTATTAACTTTATTAGTCAGGGTGGCGTACAGGAAGCACCTTTTAAAAAGCACTTGAACTATCAAATAAGGTTCACGGAACATACATATAGTAACGTAAGGTGATGTTAGTTAGGAAGAAACTCAAAGTTAGGAAGGAAAGCTCAATAAATTAATACTAGTCTTATTATACAAGTATATCTACATCAGTTGAGTTTGTAAAAGTAAATGTTTTCATGACTGAAATGCAGCCATATTATATTGCAAGCCTTTTATGCATTTTTCAGCTTCATCTTTCAACACTTAGAATGCTCAAAGAAGATTTTCATCGGGAGATTTCATATCCAGATTATTTGTGTTCACGATCTTCGTTCTTCATAGACTTCGTTTTCTTTGTACGTTTCAGGGAGGCGAATAATACGAAATTCAAGAATAAATAGGAGCGATAAAGAAACACAACACCTTCTTTAAGGTTAGTTCATCAGTGTTTAACTCCATTAAAGAAAATACGAAAGAAGTGCTATTAGCATAAATTGTAGGCATTTTGAAACGGAAATGTACAGTATTAAAGGACTTTACTCCACATATTAAAATCCAAGTACTAGCAGTTCATGCGTCAATAACAATAACTATTGACTAAAAATTGGCAGCTGTCGGCAGAACGTGGTAAGAAACTTTACCGTACAGATAAGCAAGTATAAATACGTTTACCAGTCTACGAGAAAGTGCTTATAAGCTTTCCGTAAAAATGAAAGTTGTATTTCTATTCCACTTATGCACGCTACAAACTCGCCAAGTCTTTGTACGTATACATACAAATATTTGAGTAGCTTGATAGCACATTAATTTTTAGTTACAACTATATTACACATTGTACTTCCGAGCGTACTGTATTCTACCTTTAATAAAACCAGGTAAATGTATAAATATGAAGTATACAGTTATATGGTATTTTATCTTAGGCCATGTATCTACTTTAACTACACCTTACATACATGTGAGTAAGCAAAAAAGGAGACTTCATTTGGTTTTATTAGACACTTCCACTCCGTTTACGACCTTATGGAAATGACTTCATCAACATTCCCTTATTTTTTAACTTGGTAATATTGTCGCCGCTTCCAAAAACCCTTCGGGGATACAAATACCACTGAGCCATCTTTTCACTGCAATTGATTGTGAATAATTATTATAATTAATTTAATTGCTTTCTTGCGTTCTTGTCTTTTATGTAACACTACTACCAGTAATCCTTACGTATGTACATATAACTCTTATTGCTACTTCCATGTATGTATATTTTGGTAGGAACAAAATTGTGCTGGAATTTTTAATTACAAATGTAGCCAGCTACTACTTTTGTACTATGCTAGTATGTAGTTACACATATTATAAACTAATGTAAATGAAAGTTAATAAAAAGTTTAGCTTTGACTAAACATAAATAACCACACACTTGTGCTGAGAATCGTTCGTCAGTCTGCATCTCTCTACTCATATAAATTGCAGTACATATATAGCGTGGAAGTCTTAGTGAATATTTGTATGTACATTATGTTGTATTCATTTCAATCCTGTTTTGGCATTGAGAATAAATACATTGAAATTAATCGACAGAAATGCTACTTAAAATTAATGAACGTATATGAAGTAACCAACAGAGGAAAAAGTATGAATTGAGATGGGAAAAGGAAACTGAAGAGAGAGAGAGAAAGCATGAAAGTGAACGAGGAAATGGAAGGGCAAAATAAAACTTGAGTTTGAAATTAATTAACGACTTTTTGTAATCACAATTTTTAGCATATATCAAAAGCGAGAGAGGAGAAAAGCATAAGAGTAATAGCTAGAAGCTAAACGAATTTGGCAGTTTAAACTCAAGATTTACATAGTCACTATTGCATTGCATAAGTACACATAAATAATACGCACACAGGCACATACATAAATTTGACGTGTCTTTTAAGTAGTATTGTTGGTACCAGTGGTTAATTAATATTTGGAAAGGATAATTTTAATTAAAATTTTAATTCGTTTTTTAAATTTCCCTGGTATTATACTCTCTTAGTTTATACCAAACTTATACAGCAACCAGGAAATTGACGCTTGAACAAACTACATTTAAAAAAAATAGCATAAAGACAGAGAATGTGCCGGTCGTTCAGAAGTAGTGGCCAGAGTGTTGCAAACGCACTGGAAGACATGGGTTCCAATCTCGCGATGGTCATTCACCGCTTATTAGCATGGCAAGGCTTTTTCACATCGGTTTTTCCCCTTTTCCCGTACCAATACATCTACTGCAGGGGGAGCAATCTCCAAATAGTTCCAAATAGACTTGTACGCTCTAAAAGCGGCCTGAATAATGGTGCAGCCGTTGGCCAAGGCACGTTAAGCGAACTCGAAGCATATGGGGCTGCTTTAGAGATACGATATTCAATTAAATTGTAGGAGCATAGGCATTTTGGGCAGAATATTTGGACCTTTCAATCAGTTATTTACCATAACTTTTAATAATTTAAAGCAAGGCAACCCAATTTATCAGCTATTGACATTGTTTTGTAGCAATTATAAAATGTAATCCAAAATTTCATGTAGATGCAAGGTAAGACTAATAATAACAAGTTAAATACAAAATAATACAAAATTACGTAATTTTTAAGTAGTTACTTTATTTCATTGTTAGATCAAGTTTTTGCGTCCTCGCCTATTAGCAAATCCAGTGGCGACAGAAAGTTGCTCTATTGCCTCAATGAAGTAAAATTTGCAAATGCTATGCCTGGAAAGTTTTATTTTAAAATTATCTATGAAACTCAAAGATGCGATGCAATGTATGAAATCGAGGTCAACCCACAATGTCCTGTAAAATAAACTGTCTGCTTATTGGCCATCTAATATATAAACTTCTACTCAATATTAATGTTTTGAGTATTTCATGTTTTAATCAAATGAAGACTAGTGTATGTAATTATATAGTACTAACAGTGTGTGAGTATACCTTAATTTCAGATGAAATAATTAAGCTTATTCATGCATAAATGTAACACCGTTCCACATAAAAGCATTTGCTCTCCCTGGGATTATGTATAGTGCCAAAAAACTGGAACCCTCCATTTGCAAATAAAAGTTGACTGACATAACGTATGGTATAGGGACAGCTGCAATTGTTAATGTGGTAAGCCGCCGTACCCTGCACATGACCTTCATAAACAAACCTGTAATAGCATAGGTTGAAGCTCCCGGAGTCAAATTCCGGAACTATGTAATGTTCTTCCTATGCAATCTCCATATGCCGTTTCAATTTGCACCAGTCCTGGAGGAGACTCCAGAAATAATATTATTTTAAATAATATTTTATTTCAAAGCCTTTCTGCGATGAGTCGCTTGTAAAAATATAGAACAAGGAAATTTCCTCAGAGAACAAGCACCACTGACTGCACATATGTACAATATAATAAATACTTGTTTTTGTGCAAAGTTACCTTGAGTTTGTTTCCGAAATATTTTATGCACGGTTGAGCGCATGCAAACTACAATATATGATCATGCACTATGTATAGATTCAAACAAACTATAAGCAAGTACAGATATAACATGTAATACAATATTCGAGCTTACAGCATGTAATGTTGTGGGATTAACCCCGGTCAGTCTGAATTTTCAAGTACTGAACAATGATTTCATGCCTACTTTATAGATAGTGTACACGATAAGAATAACGAGTACAGAGAGAGTCGTTTGTAAGTTTAACAAACCATTCGTTTATTATGATTCGAAGAAGTCAAAGGTTTTTTCCAAGCTCTTAACAACTTGAACCCATTTTATGGTGTCGCTGGTAAATATTATTCTCATTTCAAAGCCACGAGGGACGTGACTAGAGATACCAATATTCTCTTTTGCTTTGCCTCCATCCACATATACACAGTTATTCACCAACACAAACAGTTAAAAATCTTTTCCTAGGGTTTATATTCCTATATTTATATTTTACAACATCTCGACTTCTCATGTGAGCTCTTGGTGCATGAGCTTGTCAAACTTCATTCATAAGCAATTGAATGGACAGGAAACCGCAGAAGGCTTTTACAATCTGACAGAAATTAAATCCTGGCTCTGCTCTGCGTGTCCTGTCAAGTTAGCCTTCATTTTTTAGGATGTACGTACAATCAGTAGCTCTGTGGAAACATTCCGGCATTTATATCTGTATATTTATATATACATGCATACATATAAATAGATCTAGTTTTGATTTTATAAAGTTATATCTGATGCCATGTTTATAAATTTATATTGATCGAAACTTTGTATAACATTCATTTTCTTGTTTTTTCACATAACTAAGCTAACTTATTAATTTAAGAGTTCCAATATAGCCATTAATCCCTTCCTGTCCAATCACTACACTTTGATTTTTGCTCCTGAAAGGCCACAATGTACATCTTCATCAAACTTCCAACTGAATTAGGATCTAACCTTTTAATCATCTATGTAATTGATCATACAAAATAGTTACATGGACTTGCCAAGTAATACTGTGCTGCATTGCTTTCAAGCAAAAGAAAAATGAATGGGATCATACGGCGGAGTGTCCTGAAGAGGAGATTAAAACCGTTTAATAGACTTTATCTGCTGGACCAGAAGAAAAAGGGTGAAAGATTAGGGTAGAGGAGGGTAATAGCTGCTGCAATTACTCAAAGTAAATCAATCCATCATTGGTTTTCTAGAAGCGAGAGGCTGATTTCATTTGTAGCTACACCAGCAAACTTTGACAGATGTAGGTGGTAAAGATGGACACGGAACACACGCATTTTCGATGGATGATCGACCGTCGTATACACCGTATATTCTCTGGTTATAACTTGAGTCCGATGTATGTACTGCTTTACTCTTATGACTTGGGTGTCCCACTCTTTCTTCCATAACTTGAGTTAAACTTCTCTTATGACTCGAGTCCCACTGCTCCCTTATAACTTCGAGGTCCGACTACTCGGTGATAACTTAGTTCTTTCTAACTTCAACCGTATCTTTCTCTTAAACTTGAGCGAGTCATTCATTCTAAAGGCTACGTTTCCTTGCTACTTGACTCGTTTTCATCATCTTCAGCTGACATCAGCCATCCGACAAATTCAAACCAAATCTCTGTCTATAAGTTGTTCGCCTTGCAACCTTTGTCTGTTCGTTTTTCTCCTCGGTGCCAAGCTCTTTGTTCCTTTCTCCAGTTCTCACTGCCGCGCACACTTACAATTTGTTGCAAATCCTAAAAAATTCTCGCAGTCTGTCATCCTGCACAAACATTTGAGGGAAATAACTCAAATCACGTACCTCAACTTCCGTTGTTCTAAAATAACTATTACTATTTGCTGGGAGACATTGAAAAATACATGGATTGACAAGTCACTTATATTCAGTGAAACGTCCCCACAATCTCATTTTGCTGGAAGATTTTATTTAACGGCTAGATTTATCCCTTGTCAGTACAAAATTGTTTGTAAACTACTGCTGCTACAAAAACTATGGTTTATATTGGAATTTGAAGTATATGTGAGGTTATATAAGACCACTTTTAATTAGTCATAGTTGATTGTTTGTCATTAGGTTATAGTGCATTTAATCCATATTGATATACAAGGATTGAGATTTCATGATTTTCAGCAATTTTGACTCTCGTAGTAAATGTAAAGTAATTTGAAAATGTTCATTAATATAAAATGGATATTTCAAGTCCATGTAATTGCATGTAACTCATTGTGTCATTAAACAAACTACACTTATTAATACACATACGACGTCCATGAAGAAACAATGTATAGAGTTGCAAAAGAAATCTAAGTCTGGGCTTTCATACACGTATATTATTAGTAAGTGGACTTGCTTGTAGTTTCTGCTGTTTGTAGTTGAGATAGTTCTGGAGCTAAGATTATTTGGTTGTACTTGAAGGTAGTTATTAACGATTTAACAATTGGTAATTACAAGGAACGAGCTTATAATTACAGGGGTCGAGGAACACGATTGAGACATTTCAACAAATGTGTGCTCTGGATTATGAGATACAAGAGAGGGAAGGAGAGAGAGAGTTCGGCTGAGCGCGCTGACAAGTTTTTGACGGAGCTTTGTACTCGCTAGTAGGTCACTGATTATTTACTGTGAACATATATCTTTTATTACTATTATTTCTTGGAAAGAGGAAACTGCTGATGAAATTGGACGATTCCTTTCTTATGACATTGGTTTTTTGTATAAATGCTTTATAAAAGAGTTGATCATCAATTTTCTTTCATCCTTACCTTTTCTTTTGCAATACTGTTGGTTGGACGAGAGAGAGAGAAAGAGAGAGAGAGAATGAGAGCAAGATAGAGAGAGAAAGTGAAGAAAAAGGCTAAGAAAAAACAGCTTTCTTTTGCAGGCATCATTTTACTCGAATTTCCTCGTTCATTGTCCTGAGTTATTGTCTCGTGGACAGTTCAAACTAGTTGAAGCAGTGCATTATAGTGGGATGAAAAAGTACAAAGTTTTTCTTCTCTTCCATTTTCTTCTATCTGTCCCCCGTAACTCTGTTGTAAGATCCAGTCTCACAGCAAAACCCTCTGACAATTAAACTCAATGAAGGAAGGTCATGTATGTACTGTACATGCTACTATCAATGTGTCTGTATATCTGCACTTTGCTCCGTGTTAACAATAAGTATATGGTGGGGAGAGACCAAAAGAGGAAATTTGTAACTGAATGAACACCAAAAACTTCTTTTCTTCGACAAGAGAATGAAGGCAAATGAAATAAACCCAGTTTCCGGGAATATCAGGTAGCCATTTAAGTTAGAGGATCTTCCCCATCTCAGATCTTTATATCACTCTAGGAAAGTGGGGGGTTTTATCACAATTTTTATATCTATTATATATTTTTTGTCTCTAAACGATAATAGCTTAACTGTTCAAGTAGGAACAATGCTTTTTAAGTTGATGTATGAAAGTCTTCATGTGTTGTATAATAGTTTTCGGACTATGTAGACCAGATTTTTACGTATGTACGCTAGATGTTTTGTTTTACGCCAGTTTGTAGGATGTATAAATTTGTGTAGCTTTTGTTTTTAACTTTAAGTAAGCCAGCAGTAGTGAAAAGTAGCTTGAAACACAATGGATTCTAGTGCATGGGAACTTACTACGCAATAGTTTTTACAAAAGTTTCTTTTGATTGTGCAAGAACATCACCACAAATTTGATACTAATGTCTACATATGGAATACTTCAGTAGTGTGGACGGGTAAATTTTATGTGAGCATAGTTATTGGGTTGGTTTGAAGACCAGTTAGATATTGAAACTGAAAGGTTTGAGCGACTAAATACTTGACAACCTTGGAATCTATAGAGGATGTAAGTTTGTATGTATCTGAATGCTTTTACCAGGCTGGAAGGTTCGCCAGCCTTTAAGGTTTGTGATCCTGGAGGGTATCTGACGAAGAAAGATTGGTGAGATTTGGTTGGCTTGTTAGTATGGAGGTTTGTATGACTGGAGGGTTAGAAGTCTAGTAGCTCGTTGTATCACTGGCATTCAATGTATGTCAGTGAGGTCGGAGTATTACACAAGATTGAATTTCAGTATGGTACATAGTTGGTTGGTGATGAAAAAAATTAAGTAGATGGAACCGGCCAAGGTGGAGGAGATCGAAGAGAGGCCGGTGTGAGTCCATGCAGTGGAGTTGTAAGGTTGGTAAGGAACACCGGCAGAATCAGGAGAAGAAAAAGTGGGATTAAATACACCTTGGGACACGTAAAAATTCCTGTAGAATGGCATGTACTCCGTTACCATAATATCTATAATTCTCGTAAATAATATGGAAGGGGTACATATCTCCAGAACGCAGCGGTACACTTAGTCCTATTGTGGTTTCATTCTTAATATAACATGTGGCGGGAATCACAGTAGTCACTTGCAGTACATATTCATAGATACTATCTTAATATACTATAAAAATACTATAACTCTCTATTAGAGTGCAAGTATTACATACCATAGAATCTGATATACTTGCAGCAGTCTCGCCTCATGAGAGCTTCGGATGCGTAAGTTCCTGTACTGTACAATAAAAAAGAAATAATAATTGTGTAATCTTTGCACGTAGTTAGACTTCCACAATACTCTACCCTTCTCTCTCTCTGTCTCTCTCAGACTGTCTATCGACTAAAATACAAGATAGAGTGAGTATTTTGTAAGTCCATCATACCTTCGTTCCGTTAAAAACTAACTTCCTCTGGGTGCATGGAATGCTCTGTGAAGCTGTGAAAAACTACCGGGAAGTGAGGCAGAGGTAACGGAATCACACACATTGAGTTTTCTCTTTCCGTCGGTATATAGGTTCAGAAATAGGATATACATACATACTGAACTCATTTTCCATACATTTCTGCAACCCTACAGTTTTTCTTATAATTCTGCAACCCTACAATTTCACTTATTGCTGCAAACCTAAAGTTTTATCTTGTTTTTCTGCAATCCACACATATATTCAAGCGTGTCTGTTTCTCTTGTATATTTGCAAACCAAAATTTTCTCTTATATACGTGGAGGCCTAAAATTTCTCTTCTTTCAGCAACCTCAATCTTTTGACTGTCATCGTTAACAACGAAAGCTTTGCGCCTATCGTTAACTATCGATGCTTTTTTCATCGTTAACAACCAAATCTTTTGCATATTTTCTTCAAATGCTGCTGCTTCTGTACTGAACCCAAGAAATAACACTCTACAGAGCAAGCATGGGAAAGTTCTGGAAAATATAGATATAACAATGTAGGTTTACTCTTGGTGTGCTTCCGTCTTGAGCATGTATTCTGTAAAAAATTGTAAATTTTGTACGTCAGCGTGCATACACTTGTAGAAATGGACATTATCTTATGCTAAGCTTATTACGACTCTGTGATATTTGCAAAATTTTTAGTAGGAAACAGTGAACTGGAAGGGATGAGGGAAGAGGAAGGAGAAAAAGTGCTGGTGGTAATAATTTTTAGACAAGAATAAAAAGTGGTCTTGATTTCTACAATGTTTACTGTTGTGTAGTCTGGAAGAGAGTGGTGAAAAAGAAGTAATTTCGCTTCCTCTCATCCTGTGGCTGGGAAACTCTTATATCCTCAGTTTTCTCCTCCTCTGCTCACAAGAAAGTAAATCCATTGCTCTTGTTCAGACACTAAACAACTGGGCAAAAAGGTAATGCGCTCTAATGCAATGGGGCGTAGTATACATTTTTATTTCGATTTCACACTCAAGTGATGCCATTTACTCGGTCCTTTATTGCATAACTGAATGCACGGACATAAACATTCTTTTGCCTTCACTGCTGCCGTAACATTACCGGATATTATGCATACAAGTACCCTACCATGCAAAAATGATATTTACTCATCCTTATATTATAGACATTGAATACATATGTACAAAGGTAGGAGACAACCAAGTTGGTCTAAAAGACCCCCTTTATATACAACAATAGTACGTAAAACATACAAGTGCTAGCACATATGAAAAGTGTTGCCGACGGAGCATGGATTCAAAAACTTTTTCAATGCAGCTTTCCGAGGGAGATCCGTTATGAAATCGACGACGATAAAATAATGCAAAAATTGTTGCAAAAGTTGGTAGGTACCTCCGTTGTGTCTACCTATACAAGTCTATATCCCAATAGAGCAAAACCACTGAAATCTACATATGCACATTCTAATGTAAACACTGTTTAAATAATTTTCGTACTACTCCAACCCGCAATGCATTAGAATTAGGGTACAAAGGTTTTATTCATGAATGCCATAATTCATAACGTTTTTGTATGAATGTTCATAATGTAATGTAAGAATTCAATCGTGCGATATATTGCGAATGTTTATTTTCATAATTTACTTTTACGTCTAAATGCGATTAAAAATACGACGACCCCCTAATAGTAGTAATTGACATTTCTTTGATAAATATTTTGAGACCTTGAATTTTTATATAAAAAATCCTCAAAATTTGTCAAGACGTGGTTGAGGTATAATTAACAGATCAATAAATTTCTATTATTCTACAGGGTTAAGGTAACGAAGATTGCAAACAAGCCGAGTTACTCAAATTGATTATGCGGAACCTGAGCTCCATTTCTATTATTCTGCTCGGTTAACGTTGCCGAATCCTTTGGTTTGAGAGCCCGGTTAAACAAATTAAAAACAATCAGTATCATGCCTGAAATTGTTTTTTCCACTACGGTGTATCACTGCATACACAATAAACAGTTCGAAGAAATTCAATTCCCAGTGTTCATATGCATATACGGTACATCCGGTGAGCCATGCGATTGTGGCTGGACGTGTAGTCGGAACTGAAATAGACTTTGTATAAATGCAATAGGAGCTAGAATTTTTATTAATTTACTTGGGTAAACTAGCTAAAAATGTTGCAAGAGAAAATAAATGGTTGCTGGTGGTAGCATGCCACGGTGGATTCCATAGAGCTAGATTACATTCGGAAGTGAACCATACTAATGTATTATATATGTAAAATACAAGAGCCTGACTTACTCTAAGATTGGTCGTATTTGGTAAGGCCGCTCACGTGGCTGGCGACTGTTTACATGAACTTTTTGCATATCTTTCCTATACAGAAGCAATAGGCAATTTTACAGCTTCCATATAAGCCATGGGGTACGTTTGATTCTATGCAGGCTACATGTATTTACACAAATTATTGCAAATGATTTCATGGATCTTGTTCTCAATAATCTCCGGACCCGGTAGTTTGGGCTAGTGAAGGAGGTATCGTCCGCTGCAATATATGTAGCTTCCTCGTGGGAATACATTTAAACAGAATTTTCCATTACGGCAACTCCAGCAATGCCCAGGCATGTAAATGTTTTGTGTGTATACAGGGAAATAGAAAACGAGCAGGTCAACAAGGAATTGACATTGCGAAACCTCCAAGGTATCATCAGACTCTCGTTGCGTCTAGCCTATATACTGCATAACCCATGTATTAGATGTAGTATGTGCACACTTTCTATATATAAAGTTTATAAACTACCTTTGGTTTCATTTTAAAACAGAGGAGAAGCCCATGAATGTGTAAGAGATTGTCACTTGCCTGCAGGTACTTTTCAGAAGCTTTACACTAAATTCTCTGCAGTAAAATATATCCGCGTTTTCTAATGTCAACAGTAATTAGTAAAATGGAGCGCTTCCATGCAGATGTGATCAAGCCAAGCGAAATCCCATTTGCAAATGCTAATATTAAGAAAAAGAGTTGTTTTGTTTTCCATACCCTGGTCGAACCGGGATTCTATGGTAGGCATGTGCAGCTTGAAGTATTCAATTTGTATCTCCAGGATCTGAAGGTCTATCATGTATCTTTTGCATCCACAGCTTCATTGTAAGTTTAGTGTAACTGCTATGGTGTGAAATTCATTCACCTCCATAGTCCATGCTCAGACAGTATTAATACAGCAATGGGTTGCCAAAGTTCGTTCACACATTACAGATCAGGAGACGGAAGCTATGAAAATTCACTCAATATATTTCGTTTATAATGGTGTTATTAATTTTAATGGCAGAGATAACAGTATCATTGCCAGCAACAGTTCTGCTAGTATGGAGAGTTGTAAACTCTGGCTGGATAGTTAACTACTTGTAAAAATGTCTGCATCTAGATCTACAGTATCGTTTAACCGTATTCTCGCTGCACGAATATCATAATTAGCCGCATTTGCAGTTGTTATATGAATATTACTACTTAATTACACGAGTATCACTATTACAATAGAATTTTCAAATGCGTCGAGTATTTTAACTTCGTCATTATTAGGCGGTACATATGTATTGTCACTGGTGAATGAGTGCCACAACTGCTCCTGTTTTCGCTTCTACTTGAGTATTAATAGAACCACAATGATGTTTTGAATTGAGCGTTTATCATTTTGCAATATGAACTAACATAATATTGTAGTTCGTATTACAAAATTATGTCATTGTTTTTGGAATTATTCCACACACACTGTACCCATGTACCAAAATTAATAAAATAAAAGTATGTGCAAAGATATGTAGCTTTATCTTAAAATAAATAGGTAGAATACTAGTAGATTATTTTTAACACAAATTAGATTTAACAGAAGTTGGTTTAATATCGAGAATTCGAGAATAAAATAATAAGTACAATAAGAAAAACCACCTCATCGGGAAAATCCAAATGGAAAAATGATATGAGGAACTACAGTAGGACTTGGTGTGTATAAGCACATGCAGTGGGGAAGATAATGCTTCATGGGACTAGGAAAGGAGATAGCGTGTATGCAGTGTGACACGTGATGAGCGTCGCGAAAGCGACCGATTGGACGTAGCGCCGTTCGGTCCAAAGAATAGATGATGTTTAGGCTACCTTTAAAAAGATACGTTGAAATACATATAGATACATATAAAGCTGATTGTGAGTGAAACCAAATGAAAGTATGGGCATACCACAGCCACAACCGGATTAAACCTTCACCTTCAGCCTTGTTTGAGTATTCACACTGTATTTATGGACGGTCTTTATGAGCGGTCTAGGTTGCGTTCCGACGGGAAAGAATGACCCTCACAGTAATATCACCACATATTATTCAAGGCGAGAGAGAGCATGGTAGTTGTACGTTTGGTGCCATTCCGTTGACTGGACGGTTATTTTCATGCATGTATCTGGCTTGAAACAACGTGTGACATATTTGCATAGCTAGGAGATCAGCGTGATTTCATATGGAACGCATTTCGATGCACATTTTATGCTGGACAGCTTTAATTTATGTGTCGGTAGTCACTATGGCATATAGTTTTGGTAAAAAACCATTAGGGCGGTAGATAGGATATTCCGCAGACTGAAATCTTTCCTACGTTCATGCCTATATATTTCGGTGGATGCACTATTTAGCTACCTGAATTCAGTGAAGCACGGAAATGTATATTCAGCTGTGGAACGGTTAAGTGTAGCAAATTTGCTGCATGGTAATCTTACCACTTTTATTATAAATGTATAATTTTATCTTACGTTACAGGGTTTTAGGTAGTTTAGCCCATGAATATTGCGGTTTATAAAAATTGGGAGTATAAAAATTCAAAATTAAAATAGCGATTGTTGGAAGTTAAAATGGCACTGGGAAATGTCCGTCTCATTTAATTAAATATTTCGCAAAACTTCATTAAACACAAATGTGCATGGCAAAAACTCAGGATATTTTTAGTTGAAGCCTAGAACACATAGAAAAGCTCTAAATATGCATGGCAGGAAAGTAAACCAGACACTATAAGGAACATTAGCCGTGGCATAATATTCTCAAAAAGTAATACTCGCTAAGAAAAACAAGTTGCGGCTTTTTAGGTGAGCCTTTATATATGATTACGGGGTGAGCGTATGCATCCGCTTTGGAAGAAAATGCTGTCTATCTCATGAAAACAACCCGATACTTTCCACGGAACAAAGTAATTTAGACAGCAAGCAACGATATGAGTATTCCTACATACAAGTAGTGTGGCAACAAGGAAATTGTAATCTCATCCAGCATCACGTTTGAACGCTAAGCACCAGTTAGTTCGTAAATATACCAGTGTATACATAGTGTATGTATGTATGTGGGTTTTTTAAGAGTTTGCATTATTTTACCAACAAGTTTTTGCGGGCAGACAAGCTTTTTGCTTACTTGCTTGTTGGACTTGGAGCAAGTGAAAGTTTTCACAAGAAAATTACCAATGTGGGATCCAATGGGCAGGCTCGGGTGTGAGATCAACTATTTTTTAAACATAGCTTCGTATCTGCCTTTTCCTTTTGTGAAAGCTTGGGAACGCACGTACATAGTATACATACCTAGGTGTGTATTAAAACAGTGTACTTGAGTAGGCATATATAACCCCACGCACGCATACTGCACGCAGTTTGTTCACGAATAAAAGCATACGTTTTGGGAAATATACGAGGATATCATGCAATGTATGTGCCACCGGGTGGTTGTATTGTTGAATAATTTGAAAGATAGTGCATTGATGGTGTTATGGAGTTGGAGGCTGTCCAAGGAGGTGATAGAGGAGGATTTCAAACCCATCATGCTGATCTCTTTCAGAAGAGCAAGAAGGCACAAGGACACTCGTGCCAAGTCCACTCGTTTCCCATTCTGCAACCAGGGATATATAGGCGCTTTTTTATGGGGTAGCCGAGCTGCCAGTATCATTCCACTCCACGTCGCATGTGCTTGTTCCTCTCTGAGTCACTGCATGCAAGATTTACGTCGTGTACAAGATTGTCACAAAATTTATTTACACATTTTTTTAGCTACTAGCTACATTCATTTTTGCAATGTTACATAATTTTTATTCAGGAAATAGAGACAAAGCAATTAAACTGTTTTTAAATGCTCTCATCGTTTAAACAATAGGATTTTAATGCAAATTTAAAGCTATTATGCAATAGCTTACAATGGATATTTTACCACAGTTTTAACCGCACAAACTTCAGCAGGAATCCCAGAAAGTTATTACATACTGTAATAATCTCTCTGGCTACTCAATGTAGTTGTTATGTTAGTATCTACATATGTATTTATGCTATTCCGGTGAAGCAAACACAGGCTAGTCTAGTCTTTCATCTACACAGAATTCCCTTTCACTTTCTTTCAACCTCCTTCCGACCGGAAAGCCATTTTCTGTTTTGATCTTCTTGTATCTGTTCATGGCTACTTGGATTCTAAGTTTATGTTCACAAGCATTGTCCGAAAATTAATCCTTTGATTTTGTATTTTCAGCAAAGTCGGGGAGAATGCTAGTAGAATTTTCACAAATACAATTAAATTGCTACCCTTTCAAAGCTTTACTCAAAGGTATATATGTATCTACATCTGTTAAATAAAGCAAATATCGCATTGTGTTTGGCATTACACGCCAGGTGAGGCTTGAACTAATAAAAGAAAAGCTAATTTTGTTGCTGACGGAACCAAATATTACTTATGTATATGGATGGCATATATTGGAGCTACGAATCACAATAGATGTAGATGTATCTAGATATTCAGAAATGTAGCCACATTGGTAGTTAAATTTGCTTACGAATTTTCCAATATTGTTGTTTTATTATTGTAGTTTGAATTTAGAAATAAAATTCATCGACACTATAAAGTCAACAGAGAATTCCTTGAACGGGATCAACACTGAAGTGTAATTACAGAGAGCTGAGGGGGCTTCTGAAGTTACTCTACCTTGCTGATAGGCAATAAATACAAGTTTATGCTGCTGTTGTGGCAGAAGGAGATAAAGGTCTGTTAGTTGGAGAGAGAACTCTATAAAATCTGCCCCGCTCAAGTGGAAAGAGTCCCTGCCTGACCACTGCTGCTCTGAAGCTCCGAGGCTTTATAGAATGGAAAACAAAGTGGTTAGAAACTGTCACGTCGACTTTTCTTTCGCTTTATTAGCTGCGCGGTGTCAGTCGTAGAGTGCCATGTCTCACTTTCTTTCTGCTTTTCTCCGAACAATCCTCTCGACATTATTTATTACTTCTTCCTAATCCGTATCCTCACGCAATTTTACCTTAGACTAGTTAAAATTCATCTAGTCAACCTTACCCCATCACCATCAGACAAGAGCACTGGCTTGAAATTTCACTGCAGTTCAGTTCGCATCAACGAACTTGACTGTAACCACCCATCTCCGGAGCGTCACCTTTGCCTATTTTATTCTCGTCTCACGGCAACTGTCTATACATATTTCCACATGCCCCTTTGATGAGATGGCACCTTCAGTCTCTGAATACGCACAGCCCTGTCCTTCGGAAAATTATATGTTTTACTACACTTACTATAATTATAAGGGTGGTTGCTTCCAATGCCTGTATACGAACGTCTCATATATGACCAACTAGCAGGACAGCCTTCACTGTGTGTGAATGTATGAAGAGGAATCTCCACTATATGAAATCCATGCAATAGTTATCACTATGTGAATTACATGATATGGGACGTTCTTTGGTGTACGAAATACGTGCATAAGAGTTCTATGTTCGTCTCGTATGTAAGTAATTATATTACGACAAACATGTATTACATGTTATGTCTTATGCATATTTGTCCTGACATGCATTGAGGACATTACTGATATTTGAATTGTGAATTCCAGGGGAATCCGACAGTCAAATCTGGCTTTTCCCAGTTGCTAATGTGTATACTTAAGGTTGATAACTGATAACGCATTCATAGAGATATGCAATTTACATGAAATTTCCTGCCAATTCCCTTGATGCTAATATACGATAAGATTTTCCTATGCGTGCAAGTATTTTACTAAGTGCATAAGCTAAGCGTCGGCTCCTGAAAAATTCACCATAATAACGTTGTCATCGCGTACTTGAATAATAATTTTCGAGGTTTACCTGCACTTACATCCTTATGTGTTTTCCACTTGCCAATTTATTTCTTCTAGCTTATTACGCATAACATGCGTATAATATTTTGAATATGATAATGCTTTGTCTACTTTCAGAGTTCCCGTAGGGTTCCTCAACGCATTCCTGCTCATTTTATCTCAAAGTCTTGTACCATTGTAGTATTACCACGACTCGTTGGCAAATTGACAGTTCACTCCCATGCGATTTCTCCAGACTTGGATTCTAACCTTTTGTCACATGCATCAAACTTATCTAGATATAGGCATATGACCACAGTGTTTACGAGCCATTGACTACACTGGCTTATAACCAATTAGTGTAGAAGTCACCCTTATATAGTTGGCGATGTACACGTTCACCCTTTGCATTTAGGTCGGCATACTATCTCATGACAGCACGACTGCATCAGCCAATTTACGATAGTCTCGTCGTATAGATTCGCGTGTGTGGCACGGTTATGGGTAGGTATAGCTGCTCTGCTTCCCAAGCATAAAAGTTTTAAAGCTACTGATCGTGTACTGATTGCATCAAGTCCCGGCCTTAGATATATTCAATAATCTCGCTAGTAATTTAAAGCAAACTGCTACAATAACTTCATCGGCATTGAAGCAGTAACTTAGCTCAACTTGAAACATTAACTTAAGTGAAATTGAGTCAGTAACTTAACAAAAACTAAGACACTAACTTCAAATACATCAAAATAAAAAGGCGAGATTGTTCCTACGGACGAGTCGTTCAGATTAAACGCAAAAGTTATTATTCATTGAAAAGTTAACATGTACTCAAAATTATTGCTGGTAATCGACTCGTTGGAGATTGTTTGCTCAAAGTTATTTTTAAAAGTTTTATTGATTTCAGTGGCTTGAAGCTACCTATTTATAACTTAAATAATAAGTTTGAAAAAGCTGGGCTAAAGGAAATGAATACGTCATACAATACCTAATAAAATCATTCCAGTTGCAGTTAATGAAGTGATTGCAAGAATAATTATTATAGACATTTATTTATATTCATACATTCGTCCTCTTTTCACAGTTCATTTTGTCCTACCACTATACTACCAGTGATTTTGTTGATGAGTATTAGTGGTCGAATACATTATTACCCCATAAGTAGATACTTGCATTTTCACTACGAGACTGTTGATTCTAAATGGTCCAGGAAGTTCACAATAAATGCCAACTTTTAAGCCGTAATTAAAATGGTACATAACATTTCTGCTTGCAGCATTTAATGTTGTGCTCTGTTACCACCGAAACATGCTGCGGTAACACTTTAATACCAAGGAAACCAACGTGCCTACATTGTTTGTGTGGAAAAGTTTACCAATTATTTTAAGTCATTTCCAATTTTTAGAGCATTTAATAGTTCGGGTGAAAGTGGGGCGGAATGGAAGGCACTTTAAAGGCAGTATATTTTATTTATACAATATTATTTGATCTATAATCATCTTCTCTACCAGTGTACGCGAAAGGCGAAATTGCCCATATGTAAAGCGTGAAATATCTAGAGAAATGCACATCAATTCTTGAGTCGAAGACCGCACCTTAATGTCCCAATGCCTACGGAGATTACATTCTGAATGAGGTGTATATGTAAATATTGGGCCGGAAGTCCCACCGGAATATCGTTTTGAATTGAGGTGGAAGCAGGCACACACGTAGGAGAAAGTAAATAAATGCGTAGGAAATCAGGAACTGCTCGGAGGGTGTGTTATGTTCATCGGTTCTAGGTGGTGTAAGTAACCATGTAAGGGAAAATGATGACTCCCGAGTGTACAGTTTCTAACAAGTACGTAGCAATGGCAATATTGGCTCATTTGGTGGCTTTTCACCGCCCGTTATTGCAATAAAAGTCCTCATTTTCGTTTTGTCTTCCCACCATTTGGCATTAGGAAGCATCGTTATAACGTGTATGAAAATATGCATGATAGACACTTCCTCATATGAAATCCGTTGGGTATGGAGTGATATCAGATTTTATCGTATAAGGTCTTCGAAGTTTTTATGTATCCACATACATATTATATTGCGGTATCTTACCGGCACACAGATACAGTGACATTAATTCCAATAATAAGAGCAATCCTACATGAATTATTATTTGTTGGTCTCCCAATAAATCAGCAAACGGTATCTCCATGGGCTCAAACGACTGCGCTAAAATTTTAAATATTAGTCTGAAAATTGTTTCGTAAATTACACTCTGTCTAATCTACCCGAAAAAGCTCAGCAATAAAGCACACAGTCAAAATTATTTGCTTTACTGCTGAGCTTTGATTCAAACGGTTACTGTTTCTACTATCACATTTATGCACAAAGGTCCATTTCATTTAGTAGACGACACTATATCAGGTACTTCTGATCACCAGGAATAAGTTACTTGATGTGGTATTTGTAACATAAAATTACGTACAAATAGAATAAATGTGGAAACCGTTGATAAAAATCAATTGTTCCAGAAACATGCTGATCTACAGTAAAGTTGTATAAAACTGAAACCAATTTTTATGTTGCCAGTTGCCATCAACTGAAGCATCAAAATCTACCGATTCCCTACCTTAAATTTCCTGCAGTCCAATATCTCACACAATCCTATTTCACTTGAATTAACAATTTGCGCTTAACAACATTAAGCGCAAATTGAATAACCTCCTGCAATGGAAAATAAACGTATACATTAAACAAAGTTTCATGGAATAGCAACTAGGCTTTTATGCTAATGTAATCCCGGAATTACTGAAGATCATCATTGTTAATGCGCATTGTAATTGCTGTACATCAACATGGGCAATGATAGTAATTTCGGCCCAAAACAATAACCTTGAACCCACATTGTTCATTTGAAGTGTGAGGTGGGTATATGGAATGAATGCTGTTTCCAAATCAATAGGTTCTTCCAATAGTAATAAAATGAAGAACCTGTAGCGGTACTTTATCTGTACAAGTTTCAGGAAGGGCGAATTAAAAATTAAAAACCTTGCCTCACACTACAAGTAAATTTGCTGCACAGCGGATTTTGAACGACGCTCCACGAATTAGCAATAAATAAATTGGATGGTTTCATTTGGCAACAGTGCAAGTAGGCACTCATTGTTATGCGTTTCGGTGAGGGATACCAAGCAAAGCAGTACTACATTAACATTTTGTTGGTGAACCAAACTTAAAGGTGTTGGGTATCTGTGGTATCTTCGGTTTCGAGGAACAGCAATAGAACTGCTCTGAATGTACAGGTTACCATAAGCTCTGCTCCTGAATTCACTTAGCAATAAAAGTTCTGCCGCACCTCTACAGCTTCTCCAGCGATGCACTCCTAAACATTCTATTGAAAACGAAATTATTCAAAGGAATTTTGTGCTATTCATTGAATTAGAGCTTTAAACATATATAGACGAGACGACCCGTCGAGTCATTTGGAGATGGAAGTAAGATGAGAAATTTAAAAGCCATTACAAATGGTATTGCTGTAATTGCAACACAGTGAACAAAACATGCCGCACTCATGATTGCATTTGGAACCTACTGAAAGCTAAGTTGAGGCTTACATACATGGTATAATAAACTTATAAATACAAAAATGTTACTTTGCTTTACTATTGCCTGGCTGGTCCAGGCAGGAGAACAGTATAAATAATAAATACAAGTATTAAGATAAAACGTCAAAGTATAAGCTGACATGTAATTAGACTCAATCAGTGATTATGGTAAAAAGAGCATTAGAGACTTGCGAAACGAAGATAGAAGACGTTACAGGTCTCTCGTCTATAAATATAGTTCCATACAGAATCCTTCAAACTATGCACTTTATAGCTTACCACCCAGTCTGCAAGTTATTGGTATACAGCCTTTTGTGAACTGAGTGCTTTATGTTACTAGATGTATACACATATGTGAGCATCGATGAACTGACAAACTATGCAGGACAGCGGGATGCACGTATAATGCCTCTGAGCATTAGTCTCAGAGCCAGACGAAGTAGTTTAGGAAAGTAATTTATTTTTACGACATCTGCAAGAGTTTCTCAATTCACTGTTTACAGGATTGCAGTTATTCCTCCCCCGTTCATTCATTACATCATCTTGTGCATGTATGTGGTAGTACATTGTATGTAATGTTCAGTGTCGTATGGTTCAAGGTCCTGTATTACATTCCTATGGTAATACATAGCTGGATACACAGAACTGAAAGTATTATAATGTTCCAGCTGGACAATGTGTTATTGTAAGCTTCATAGTATTGGCGACAGACCAAGTTACAAACTACTGTTGTATTTACAAGCTTCAAATCCAAAAGTTTCTCAGGTCAATTGTCGATCTTCCCTGCCCTTGACACTGGTTGTGATTAGAATTTCCCTCCCTCACTTTCACCCACTGATCCTTCTGTGTCACTCTTGTTGCTTCACACGTTCAGTGTGTCTCTTTCGTTACTTCGACTCTCCTCAATCCTTCCATATTTCGCTTTCGTCTCTTCCATAGTTTGGAGCTACTAAATTCTTTACTTCGACTGTCGCCAATCCTTCTACGTTTCGGTTTTCCTCAACTCTTCTTAACTTTGACTCTCCTCAGTCTCGTTCCATTGCTTTGGGTCGTTCAAGTTTTTCAATATTGCAACTTCATCCTGCCGCATTGTTAATTCTTATCGTCATCACTAAGTTGCTTACCAGAGCATACGATCCCAGCAAAATTTGTCTTACGCAGCCAGCAGTAGCTCATTTTTTGAGGAAGTAGCAACGGTAACTCATTTTCAATATTAATTATCAAATTATTTTAAATGTCGAGGTTACGGTTAGGTCAAATACAACCGCAATTCAATCCTTATTGTTGGCAAGTTGGCGGCGCCGTAGATATGTATGTGCGTGTGTGGATAGAAGGACCTAAATTAAATAATTTTCAGCCTGAAGTAGTGAAGCAGAGAGTCTATATAGGAAGAAACGAGGTAGGATTTCATTTGTAAGGAGGTAGTTAAGAAATGAGTTTCTGTGAATGGAAGTGAAACAAAGTAGTGGAGCGATGTAAAAAACTAAAAAGAAAGAGGAGCAATAAAAAGTATGAAGATAGGGCTTAAAACAAAGCGGTGTATACTGTGTAGACATGATGAAGTTAATGTGGGGCGTAAGAGGTATATATATTGACTTGTAGATGAAGTATACGAGCACTCGAGGGGGTGAAAGTGGATTATCATTTGAAGATGCCTTGTTTTCTGGCTTTGCACCTGATGGAGGACTCTTCTTCCCAGAAACTATTCCACAAATTGCTGCTGAAACTTTAGGTGAATGGCGAGAAGCCAAATTGACGTACAAGCAAGTTGTGACAAAGGTGGTTCGTCTCTTCGTCACACCAGATGAAATTCCTGATGAAACCCTGGAGCTTTGTGTGGAGCGTGCATACGCCAAATTTTTTCATTCTTCAGTCATCAACTTTCAGTCGTTGGGACTCGCTGCAACCCAAACTCTTACTGGCTTTTCCTCCACTCCTCCAAGCTCTTCTGGTTCCACCGCTCCGACTAATCCTACCGACAAAGAATCCTTGCACCATGTCAAAATTGCCGAGCTATTTCATGGCAGAACCGGCTCATTCAAAGATCTGGCTTTATCACTCGTCGGGCAATTCATGCATTACTTTGTCAATAAACGCAAAAGACACGTGACTATTTTGGTAATTTATACACATATCTATATGCCGTATTATAACTTCAGTTCTTATATCACTGTATGCTTTCCTCTCCGTAGCTCTCCATCATTTGCCGATTACTTGTGAAAATTGGGGCGTAAATTTAGTTAGAGAATTTCGTAATCATTCTTGATAAGCTTCCCTCAAGGAAATTTCCTTTCATATTATAAAGAAAATTGTGGTTAGATTATTGAAATAATCTCTATCAACATTAGATAGGGACATCTGGTGACACCGGAAGTGCCGCAATTGAGTCTGTTAGAGGAATGCCAGGTGTGGATATTGTCGTTCTATTCCCAGGGGGTAAAATTTCTCCTGTTCAAGAACTTCAGATGGTGACTGTGCAGGATGAGAATGTTCACCTTTTTGAGTGCGAGGGAACGTCTGATGACACCGATGTTCCCAT
The DNA here is from genome assembly GCA_034696945.1 of Lipothrix lubbocki. Taxonomy (NCBI): domain Eukaryota; kingdom Metazoa; phylum Arthropoda; class Collembola; order Symphypleona; family Sminthuridae; genus Lipothrix; species Lipothrix lubbocki. The sequence goes on from JAQGAK010000122.1 coordinate 55,812, forward strand.
CAAGCAATGTTTTCCTCAGCCAGGACTCACTTCCTGCAATTCCATCAACTGGGCGCGAATTATGATTCAAGTAATTGAATAAGCATGCTATTATTTCATCCTGTTCCAATGAAAATTGAATATTTTCAAAATCTTCTTTACGTCCACGTATAATTTTATTTTAAATAAAAAGAAAGCACATGGCAGATGTATATAACTTTATTCACAATTTTTAGTATGATTTGAGCCAAAAAAATACTTAGTAGCCGTGGATAGTTAAATTAAATGGGTTTTTGAAATTAAGACGACAATAATATTATTTTCTTAAATGTGGATTGATACACAGCAATTAATCAGTTTCTCGTTAAACATAATTTGAACTTAAATACTTTAATCAAGAATATTATTGTCTAATTTGTGTTAATATTACCAAACAATTGAATTTTCTTTCTAAAATTTAGACAGCTAACGAAGTAATGACACAAAAGCAGTACAATGCTGACTTGGTCGAACGAAAACTATTAAATAAATAAATTAAAGCTGTCCATAGCATAAGCAATACTAAATAGATTCGAAACTCGAACAATTGAGAATCGAAGTTTTAAACAAAATGCACAGTATGTCGGGCCTATAAAATATTTAATCTCTCGAACTTAAATAATTTTAGATTGCACATTTCGTGTACATTTACTTGCAAGAAGGTACGCCCACGAATGTAATCGTACCGACCGGAGCGGGAGGGAATCTAATTGCAGGCGTGCTTGCAGCAAGGATGGGTTTTCCTATTAAGCTCCATGTCGCTACTAATGAAAACGACTGCATGAACCTTTTGTTCCGAAAAGGTGTACTAGAGATGGGAGGTGAAGTGATTCAAACTCCCGCAAATGCTATGGACATTCGAAATCCTTATAATGTCGAACGACTCCTCCGCGTATTCATGGATGCAGGGAGGGTAAAGTCAGTAATGGAGCAGGCAGAGATAAGCAGTGTAGAAATTCCAGAGAAGATTACTGGTCAAATCTCAACTGTTATTGCTAGTTCAATGAGCGTTGACAGTAACCTCATCTACGAGACCATTAAAAACTGCTGGGAGGAAAACCATTACATGGTAAGATTTATTGGGGTCTGAGTAGGATATTTCCTTACCCTTTATTATTTGCTCTTCCTATATGCGCCGCATATGTAAATTGTTGGAATTAATCCAAAAAATTCAAAACTTTTACATTATACCCTACCCTTGTTGGTCATATAAAACTTTTAGATTTGCCCACACACTGCAACCGGTTTGGCTCTGTTCAATGCAAAATTTATTGGGAATGATCAGTCAATGAAGAGAGAGCGTAAGGAACCCGTTTATATTCTATCCACGGCTTCACCTTACAAGTTTCCGGAAGTTTCTCCTCATTTGGGAATCTCCCTAGAAGCTTGGGATGGGGAGAGGCTTCTTCGGCAACTGCAACAGTTACCGCGGAGAAAGCCCAAGGAGATGAGAGACGGAGAGGACTGGGCGCAGATTCTGCAGAATGAAATAGTTTCTATTAAACACAGCCATACTTGATTTTCTTGTTGTTCTCAGTTTTCAAAGTGGAGCAAATCCTATTATGTGTAACTAAATTCATTATTTCAATATATTAATAAAATACCTGGTTAGTTTTGCTCCTGGTTCCTGGGTCAAGTTGTTAAAATGCAAAATCTGTAATATAATGTGTTAATTAAAATTTTGAAAAAACGTTACTAATTTTAAATTTTGTTTATTCATAATAATTTAATATTTGGAGTATACATATGAAGAAGCAATCGTGCAACACAATGTTCAGTTAAAATTCGAATACACAAAGAGCTGTAAAATTCCAAGTGTATTTTATTGAAGGAAATTTCTTCCCTTTTATCTCTTTTGAGTACAGAAGAGTCACTTATTAAAAGTAATTAATTACGGAGAGCTTTGATCAGGGTGAAATATTGGTAGGAGAAAAAACCCACGGAGTTGCCTTAATTTCTACTTACGCAGTCAAAAATTGCTCTTTTTGGGAAATCATTGGGTATTTGGTGTCACGGAGCCTACATAAGTTTCCAATTTATTAGAGCATGTAAAAACTATGGGCCGGTATATGGCGGGAGTCACATACCATCTTTTTTATCATTTCATGATGAGAGGGAAGAGAAAGCTTTCATGTTTTATCTCCATTTATTAAAGCGGAGCCTTCGTTAGCGTAATTAAATGGTGTCTAACGTTTGAGTGAGTGAGGAAAAGGGAGAGAGTTTTATAGCATTCAAGAAAAACTTTCTCATGATTTTACGCTCAGATTTTTTTATCTAATTCACCGTACACTTTACCCATATGAATAGTTGGCGTTTTACCACTCAAAAGCACTAGACATTCACTTATGACTGCATTCACATTACGTATATAGGACTTATATATGGAGTTGACGAAGGGGGTAAATTCTGTGGAATTTCCTTTGCCCTTCTTACAGTTATCTCTATTACACAGTTGTTGGTGTATTACAAGAACATACACATGTATATCCATACATAGACTTGTTCATGGTAAATCTTAAAGAAAGATTTTTCGATATGCTTCGTTTGAAGTTTGAGCTTCACCAAATTTCCTCAAAGTTCTAAGCCTGAAAAGCCTGCATAAATTAGAAGATCAAACGTTCTCTCTTCCCCCGTTTTTTCCATTTCTCCTCACAATCTTATTCACAGTGTACCTATGGAGTTTGCATAAAATATCGGTGCATTTGTTGGAGCTAAAGACATCTAGTTATATACTTCTGCTTATAAGTGCAGTAACCTTTTCAATGTTAAACTACATGATTTTACCTTCCGCTCAATTAGTGGAGCATGTATTTGAAGCACACCTTACTTCAGGACAAACCTATCATTTATGCTTTCATCAGCAATGTTGACAACACTCTTCTGTTTCATTTATGTAAACATTGTACAAATTGTACAACTGGTCTTAACAGTATCTCCTGTATTAAATTCCGCTGACTACACGTTCATTTAATTATATACCTGAATATTACTATTCTATTGTATAGTATTTAACAACGCATATAATTATTAACAAATAGTGTTAAGATATAATTGAATGGGAAAGTAATCTGTGAAAGTGTTCAGAATTTCAAGACTTTATATTATTAAATAAAACGAGTGGATGTGGATAAAAAATATATCAAATAAAAGAAGTATCTCTAATCCAAGCAACGGGATTCACTACCCACTGAATGAGCCATAAAGCTAAAGTTAGAGTGCTGTGTGTAAAGACATCTTCATTTAATACTCGTATTCAATATTACATGCTTATATTTCTATATGCTCTTGGAATCTTCCAGCCCGTGTATGCACAACTGTATTTAGTTATGATACATAGTAATAACTATGATTAGAGATGTACGAACGAACTGATGGTATCCGAGAGTATTGAGTTCCTTGCAGTGAATGCCATTAATAGGACATCAACAGTTTGGGGTTCATGTACATATGACCCCAAATCTTATTTTGGTATTGGTGAAGTTCGCCAAGGCTTTGGTTGTGTTATAATTAAAGTTTATACGGGAGCATCTCAATTGTAGGGCACTCAGACGGAAGATAATGTGCATCAAAAAAGTTGCTAAATGTTCTGCAAGGCCTTCAAAGTATCTTTTTCTCAACTAAAATGATATGAAAAGTTAGGAGAATTTTGATTTTCTAGGTCTTCTTCAACTAGAATATTTTTATCGCGGGATATTTTACGGCTGGAAGCTTCCTGAAATAAAAAAAAGTATATTTTTTATGACAGACCAAATTACAGTAGACTATAGAAATAACAGTAGTAGAGAAAGAGATACTACAGGAACACTAGAAGAAAATATACAAGAGGCAATTTCATAGTATAAAATCATTGCATAATCAAGCCCTTTAAAAGAGAGACAATGTCACTGCTCCAAAATTTGATTTTTGCTCAAGTTTAGTATGATACTGCTCCAAAATTGAATGTTCACATTCCCGACACTTTATTGCCAAGAATTAGGATGCTTCAGTTGAGGAGGGGTGATGATCCGGGTAGTTACTCCAATCCTAACATTCCACAAAGTATCTATTGATGACATTATTTATTCAATCCATTTCTCCAGAATTCAATCAACTTCATATCACTGGAGTGTTCAACATGAACTTCTTCAGCATGAATGAGTTGGTACAGTGACGAGCTTAAGTTGATTCTTTCTTGCTGTAGGTTCTCCTACCTATTCAATTCTCCCCAATGATCATTTATTGAGTCACTTCAACCAAGTGTCTCGTGCCTGCTTTCTGTTGGGTAGAATATTCAATACCAGCAAAATAGAAGAGTTCAAGTGTACGGGTTACTTTTTTTCTTGAATACACCCATTTGAAGTGCGTTATACAGTATTTAGAATTTCCAGCTTGTCACAAAGTTTGACGAACATTTTTATATTAAAAAGTTGACACAATATATGAACGACAATATAGTTTAGAATCTATAATTTATAGCCAGGAAATTTTGGGATGATACTATGATTATAAACTATTCCATGTTGCGCATGATACTGTGTTTATGAGCTTCTTCATGCTGTATTTACAAACTATTTAATTTTCCGGACAACACTTTAGTTATGATATAACTAAGGTGCCCTAACCCTAGGGCATTGGTCTACGCATAGTGCTTGGTTATGAAGATACTTAATGTAAAAACAGGCTGATATTATTACTTTCCCTACGATACAACAGTTATGTACGATGATATGTTTGGTATGATACCAAGACAGGATACTATAGTTGGAAGTGATCATACGGTTAGAAATGACACTTTAGTTGAGAATGGCTCATTTAGAACTGTTCAAATCGATCGGTGTGAAAGTCTGCATCCATTATTCATTCTCTGCATGCTCCCATCACTCACACAAGGCTCACATTTATATCTTCTCTTCATATAGTTACTTGACCTTAATGAGATAGCTTAGCGTTGACCCCACTTGGCTTTGCGTGCTTCAAGTCCTCACGGAGGCACATCAACCCTTCCTTTACCATCACCATGGTTTATAATTTCCACTGTGGATCCCTACAGGCTTATGAAGATGGTAGCATCAATTTTTAAAAGTGTCATTTCCGCACTAGTCTCTACCTAATTTTCACGTCAAATATAATACATCTTTTTTTTCCACGGTTGGTACAATTTATAACTTTTCCCTCCGCACTATACAGATTACACCATCGTAGCATCCTTTCAGGGTGTCTGAACTTTTGGTCTTGTCGAGAATTAATAAATCAGTTTCACCCAATTTTGCTTTTCGCCGTCCAGGGAACCTCATATTTTTCACGCACCTTCGATTGTTCCAGAGAGCTACATTTTCAATTCAGAAGACCACGCTTGTTTATTATCTTACCATTCAAGTCAACGGTATATCAACGCTGCTCTTCATGGCTAATACAGGTTACACACAAAAAATAAATGTATAACAACAGTACACCTATAACACATATAACATACGTGCATAATAATACAAGATGTACAAGAAAAATCAGAACAAGGAGCACGTGGCAAATTTTTTCATGTTGCCTGCTCTTAAAATGTCTGCGAAATGAGAAAACCGAATATTCGGATTTTGTTGTCATGGTTGTATGCACTTAAAATGAAGACGCAGCTTGACGGTTTCTTCTCAAGACTCAGACAAAATAAAGGTTTTATAATTGGGTGCACAACTTTTGACTAGGTGTAGGGGAGATGATCTTTGTGGGGTGAATATCATCATGAAAAAATCAGGGAGAGCTGTGAAACGAGCCCGGTTCACTCAGCCCCTATGTTTGAAATATAGGTACCTGCTGGAAGTGTATTTACAGATGTTAATAGTACCTACACCACGTATACGCATCAGCTTCCTTAGTAATTTTGGGTCGCACAAGAGAATAGAGTATAAGTGTATAGTGGAGATGAAGTGGTATGCATAGCCGTATCATATCTACCCGAAGAGAATTAAGTTAAACCGTCCAGACATGTTGTCAGGATCGAGGAGTAGGAGGACTTAATAGTAAATGACAGAACCACTATCGATCTTTGTGGCTTTTAAAGTTTTTCCTATAGAAACCACTTGCTTGGGTTTGATGGCAAAACCCTAAATAGGGCAGCCTCTTGATATTTGCAAACGTGTAGTAATAATAGCTGGAAGCTATGTATATTTTCTTACGTAAGTTCAAGAATATCTGCTCAAATAAATTATTCATTGCTATCTTTTTGCTTCTCTTCCATGTTTTGGCTAACCTCTTCCAACCAGATGAATTCTCAGCTTTAATGGATTATGACTGAATTTCTGGCGTTCCTCGTCGTTCTTCTGTCACCAAGTAAGTTCAAACGTAAATATATATTTATATGTATATAAATTCTTATGCATCGCGTATATGCTTTTGTACTACACCCAGCTCGATCCAGGCAGGATTTCCCTTCCAGAACCTATTTCAACATCCTTCCTTCCTTCACTACTAATTTCTATTATTCCATTAAGCTTCCTAAATTTTTTACCTGGGGAATACCACTTTTTGCCCCGGCCCTCCAACGCGAATTAAATTATTGTATTACACAACACATTATTTAGTTAGTCAAAACAACTGAAACTTGCAACTGGGTCTCAATGGCATAGCTAATTTTAAAATATACATAAAAATAATAAAAAATAGAACAATATAAATTAGTACAATGCAATGATTTTATTGGCTCAAAATTCTAACCGATTACACTCAAAATTTTGATTGTTAGTAGTTTGCTCAGAAAATATAACAGTATAATGTATTGTATATAAAAAACTTGCGTGGAAGCAAATTGCATCATTAACTATGCCATCCAACCATACACTAAATAACATAGATATACATTCTATAGACATCCTTGTACATTACATGTTACTTCAGCTGGCAGTTGCAAAAAGGGCAATAAATATTCGCAGACACGGCGCTGCGTGGAAATACTTATTATGTCAGTCTTAGGAAAGATCCGGGAAACAAAAATGACAACACCATGCCACGTCAGCCGTCAGCTGCGGAAATAAGAAGCTGTATAGTCCATATCAATGAGAATGAGACAGTAAATAACGTAAGGTTTAATGGATGTAAGATTTACTTTACCATCACTCGCACTAAAAATGATTAATTATTCAAAAACATCACTGATTTTTTAACTCATTACTGCATATGCACACTACTCATGCATGTCGTCACATGTTCAGAAAGTGCTTGGTGTGCTTTACATAAATATATCCTAGGAAGAATTTTTGTTACAAGCGGATATACCAAAATATTTAACTAGTTGTCATTTATGATTGTTGCATTAATCTTTAGGCATTAATATATCTGTAGTATGTAGATTAAAGAAAAATATTATTCCTGGGTATATTTACAAGTATGTATATGTTCATAGTAAGAGAAAATATTTTTGTTAATGTATCTATATTACTGGTTTATAAAATTCATTACTGTTAGAACTTTATTTATCACCGTAGTTTCGAGTTCTTCTCCAAGGTTTCGTCCTTGCATCACAATTAGGTATTTATATTATTATCACAAATATAATAATAAAATATAATTATCACAATTAGGTATGCAGAGTAAGGTTTCGTCCTTGTATCACAATTAGGTATGCAGAGTTTAGGTATATACAAAGTTTTCTAGTTCAAAATAATCAGTACTATTTTAAATATTTGCACTAAAAACATTTCAATAAGTATAAAAACATAATATCTTATGGGGATTTTTTCAAAGACCAGATATCAATGTTAGTGTTAAATGCAAATGGCTGACCAAGAAATATACCAATCAAACTATAATAAATTAAATTATTACCTCGCAATGAGTACAGCAGTAATTCATTTACATTTGTTAGTAATTCGTCGACATGATGATGGATACTTCATCATGATCTTTACAGCAGCACAACATCACTATAGTAGTAGATTATTACTATAGTGAATCTAACGATGGACGATTTAGGCCACAAACTACTCAATGGGTTACCATGCACTAGCAGCTTGGCATTTAGTAGACGTAAACTGCAAAAGTTTAATGTACAACAAAAATCCCCTGCTCTACACGAGTAGTGGCAAAAGAAATGGGTCTAAATACTTGTGGTAAGCTTTTAACAGATTCAAACCTTACTCTCAAGTTGCTGTGGGAAATTGAGGATAAAAAAGTAAACATGAGGTCTCCAGAGAAAGTTCAAATATGAAATCCGAAACCTTTGTGTTCACAGTGAATACTTGTGCATACTACAGAACAGACACTTGCAGGATATGTAAAATTTCATCCTATCAGCATCGAAGCAATAGCAAATGCTTACTTAGGTATACAAATGATTTAGTGCATGAAGATATTTCTACATATAATTATATATAATATTATATGTAGAAATATCTTCATGCACTAAATCATACATGTATATGATGTACGCAAAATATAGATCTATTTTTATTAACATCCTGTATTTATCTGTATTAAAGTTAATTAAGTCCCTTTTCATAAAAAATACGTCATTAATTACGCACATATTTCCTCCCATACTGCTGCGATTTTCCACTCAAAGACCACATGTGTTTATGAAATATAAATGAAGCTATATATAAATGGTAGAACTAAACTGGAGGCTGTATGGTGAAAGTAAACACCAAAAGGGCTTACACGAGAATAGATGAAGAGGCGATCCATCAAAAAATGAGAGATTATGATAAAAAATAGTTTTTATTTTATTCACTTCATTAACCATTTTTTGAAAAGAAGAGTCCATTTTGGGATTGTAAAACACACAAACTATAATAAGGTGCACTATCGTTTACTTACTTTGTTAAAAGATAAAATATTGTAAGGCTGCATAAATACAAGTTTGCACAGTCGCAGAGTCATAGTGTACATATGTATAGGATTTTGTTGGAATCAGTTTCATTACGTTCCAGCCTTCTAGTTTTTTAACGAAACTTTTCCAACCAGCAGAAGTTCCTCCTACGTAAACCGTTTGTACTTTACCTTGTTAGTTTCAAATAAAACTAGTAACTTTTTAAGAGATAAATAATTTTTCCAAAATGTATTTGGAAAAATCATTAGGAATTCAGTTTAGTTAGAGAACACATGAAGAGAGGAAAAGATGTAAAGTCTCTTGAAAGTGGAACTTCCGTACTTACGAGAAAGCCATGGAAGAGGGAAACTCAAGAGTAAAAGTTTAAACCTCCTATCACAATTTTCTAAATTAATTTACAAAATTTCAACCAGCTGCTTATAAAGCCAACTTTATACTCTACACGCACTTTTCCTTAATTTCTTGGCTATACTAGCTATCAAACTTCCTTTACCACAGAGACGTTGTGTCTGAGTCTACACTGTGAATGCAAACCTGGATCATGCAAATGATGGAACTTAGTTTGATTAAAAGTGCAAAGTGCAAGGTTTATCCAGTAGCTCCAAGAAGATTTTCTTCCCAAATATAAATAATGAATTAATGATTAATTCTGTGCAATCAACCACTTCCAGTAGTTTAACGGTTTACTTTCTCAACAGAATAGTCAGCACGTTTCCACAGTAAGCAACTTTACGTTTCTAGGAGAAAACAATCTCCATTTAGTACACGAAGTTTTTCAGGTACATGGTGTGCAGCTTGTATTCAACGAACAACATAGCTTGTAGTCACTAAAAAACATAATTGCTTGAAACAAGTAACAAACATAATTGAATGAATCAAGTAACGAAGGAAAGATTTAAAGTCTGCAAAAAGTAGAAAAGTAGTTCAGATTTTTAATCTGCACAGATATATAGGCATTAGGCATATACTCACTTAATTGCAAGCTATAAACTGATTCATTCACCCTCGATTGGTGGTTCCGCACTGGAGAGTTGCTGGTTTCATTATTTAGGAATTATGTAAAGGAATACACCCTAATTATGGTACCTTATATTTTCGCACAAAATAATATAACATGCGTACATCAGCATAACAATTGAACAGACTGGAATCTTTCGAGCTTGTACAGCAACTTAATGCTGCAGGACATGGAAAGTAGCCTGGTATGATAACTATGCAAACTGATACAGTTTGTAACGGAAAACCTGAATTACCTTCATGTCCGCATATTGACTTTATATCAGCTTTTCTCTGTATCGTGCTTTGGAATTTATTTCATGAAAGTTTAAATGTAATGTATTATGTAATCTTATGTTACAGTGAGTGTGGTGCTGATTTCGGCGGATAACGTGACCTCCACAGAATCTTCATCATCAGATCCTGCCTCACTATCTCATGTTTATGACTCACATGCCAACCTCAGGTTCGTTTCTTCGTTGAATTTCTACCTATGCATGAGCACTAGATACGCACGAATAAGTTAGTACTTGTGACGCAATCCTGCTGGCTATTATTACAGAAACTTGAAAACCTGCATTAACCTTGATTGACGAAGAAAGGTGTCATGGAAATCGACGGGGATAATACAATGGGTATGCAAAGATATCGTCGGCGGTATGGGGAAGGGTTTCATGTCTATCTGTAGTAACTATTATGTCATACGTAGGAAGCATGGGAAGAAGTTGTCACTGCAGCAATCATTTGTTTGCAAAAACGCAGATAAGAAAGATTAACGCAGCAGAGTTGACTTCTTCGTGCAAGTTTGTGGGTAAAAATAAGTGAAACACACACTAGAGCACTGGAGCAAAATACAGGGAAAGTTTCAGCAAAAAAAATGTTGTGAATTTGTACTGATTCCCTCACTTGACTAACTTGACTTCTCTCAAGGATAATACATTGTGAAGAAATTCAATTTTACATTCATGGGACTCCATGGATAACTACGGCAAAGGTGGTAAGTTAGAATAAGTGGTGATGGTGAGAACAAAAGCTTATCTCGAAAGTTGCTAACAAGTTTTTGCTTTGTGACTTTCGTCAGTTTCTGTCTCTCTCTCTCTCTCTCTCTCTCTCTCTCTCGCCGTCTCAAGCGTCTGATCTTCTTAAACTTTCCAGGGTGTTATCGGTTGCTAAAGTGAAAAGTTTACAAGAAAACCCTTTGGATTTTTTCAGCAATCCTGAGAAAATAAAAATATATGTCGTCTTTTATGTAAACTTCATGCTTCTTTGGTTAGCATTGCCCCAGAAACAAGTAAAAGCTTGGTTATGAAACACAGAGTCACAATGTAAACAAGCATGAGAGTAACTAAATACTTCAAGTTATGTTAGGTACATGTTGTAATGTAGTGTTATATGAATTAAATGTAAATACATGCTTGCTACACACGTTTTATTTGAAGCTCATTTGGTTAACAACAGCCTGCTTTCAAATTCACTTCTTCAGAAGCTTCCCCTACTCGCATCCTTTACACATTAAATTCCTGTCAAGTCTCCCTTGCTTTTACTACAAAAAACAACATTGGAGGGAACTTCTGTTTACATTTCTGAATAAAATTGAATCACTATACATACTTAAAATATTATTAATTAATTTCAAAAGTTTTCTTTACGCTCACTATGGTTTTAAGGAAATATTTAAATACATGAGAGAATGACGCGACGAAAATCTTAATTTTTGCAATATTTTGTTAGGGGTTGAGACAGATATAGCTGGAACGAGAACCGAAAACTCGAGTTTTCCCTTTCCTGCGGCTCATCATTACGGCGTGGCTGTAAAATGAATATTGTTGACCATGAAAAGGATAAGCTTATCTGCTGAAATCAATTCTTTACATAAATTAGAGTTCTATGGAGCAAATTTTGCTCAGCATTTCTTTAGAAGTTATTTCTGCTCCGGCAAACTAAATCACCAATAAATCCAAAGCAAATTATTATTGCTCTCTCAAGCCTTTGAATTCTCCGTCGTTTTTGTCTCTCTTTGCCCTTATTAAAATATTGCGAAAATCAACATTTTCTTCGCATCATTCCCTCTTGCTTTTAAATATTTCCTTAAAACGTGAGCAATACTAGAATTTTAATATATTCATTATAACGGTTACGTGGTAGATATATATACATACACAATACAAGTTTGGTATGTAATTTTTACATCATTAGTAAATTTATTGTCAAATTTATTAATCAAAATTCTAATTTAAAAATTAAAGTCACTATTTCAATATATTGAAAGAAGTTAATGGTGGAAAGATCTGTATCAACTTCTTAAGTTAAAGTTTTAAAGAAGTTCCAAGTTGGCTCCTTCTCTCTGAAGTGAATTCTGTGGTGTATTTTTTACAAATGTATCTTTCAAGTAGTGTTGCTAGTATTTGAGCAAAATATTGATTAGAAGCTAAAGAACAGCAGATGCAATTGAACACTCAAATGAAAGTTCATAAAGTCAATGATAATTGGATGTCCTGGAGATAGCATGTGTACAAGTCAATCCTACCGGCAACAAAAGTATATCATATTATATGTGAAGATCCAAAATCCGATGAGACACATGAGAAAGCCTTTGGTTGACAGTTGTATTTGAGATGGAAAAGGAATTATACAGGATAAGTCCTTTTAATAAACAGGCGTATTGGTCTGGAGCAGAGAGTAAAAGTTGCAGCGTAACTAATAGTGAAACGGGTGAGGACGGAGGAATACGTGTATAAGAACCGTTGGAAGGACTGATGAATCTACCAAGTCTCTCTCCTTAAGCCCAAGAGTTGTGGCTCTCCTCAAGTCCCTAGAGCATCCCTTTCCACTCGCACTCCTGTCACACGTCCCCGGCAAAAGGCTGAATATAAACCAAGGGAGCTTTGAAAGGAAGGTGTATAGTGTAAACATTACTAATGCATAAAGGACATTAATAAACAGCTGACATGGACTTATTTACAATGCATGAGATTAGTTCAGGTTGGGGCATTACCCATGTTCTGTCAAATCCTTCTATGTCATTCCGATTATATTATTATGCCTCGTCTCTTTATGTGAATGTATAAGCTCCAAGTAATGACTTCAGCATTGAGAATATTTAAACCCAGTTTTCTTGTTTGTTAACCTTCTTCATGCCAACTTCTCCTGGACACTTCATATACAAACATATTGTGTAAGCTTTTATAGTCTTGTTGGGTAATAACCGCAACAGAAAAAACAAATATCTTTTATTTATTACTTATTTCTCTCATTATTGTCGAAGAATATGCCCTCAGTCGAATTTACTTCGGGAATAATACAAAAAACGTGTGTTTTCACTTTATTGCACATGGAAATTCTCCTTGCAGTGCAGTGCCAAATGGCTCCTGGCTCCGAAGCTGACTTATCCACGAATCTACTTTTATATTGAATCATTATACAAGTGCAGATGAAGTGAAGGAGGGAGATTTACGAATTTCCCTCACACCTTCTGTTTTTGAATGTTATTACACTAGCGGCGGAAATATATGAGAGAATATAAGCTCCTCATATGCAAATTTCTGTAGTAGTTTGAGCACGAGCATCTTCAAAATCCAATGGTAGAAGCATAAATAACGCTTTGGCTGTTAGTTAGAACTGATCAACGTGGCACTTATTTGACAGAATAAAATTCTGTGCACAACCTAGTATAATAAAAGAAATTAATTATTAGCTTAAAATCTAAATCAACGAAGCACTCAATAAGGCATATATAAAGTTGAAACAGAAAACGTAAATAGAATATAATAACAGCAATAAATTATGAAATTGTAGGAAACAAAATAAATTCATACATGCCATTATTGGAAACATGTTATGCAGTTGGTCAAGTGATTTGAGATTTCCTTACAACGTGAGTAGACAGGCAGAAATCTTGTGGAAGAAAGTAGGAATAAGAAAATCATGAAAGAAATTTTGTGGGCAGTTCAACTTATATCGGAAAGGGGCACTTAAATTCAGGATATCCTCAGAGATTGACATTTGGCAAAAAAATTACACGCACTCGCACATCCACACACTAACCCAACAAGACATCCTGGTGCGGAAATGAAAAGGACACTAGTAGTAGTCACAATGAACACGCTACTTCAGTTGCACGTATGTATACAATATGATGTATATTCCACGCATATACATACAATGACCAATATAATACTATTCAGTATATTCAAAATAATAAATTACATACCCTAAAACCCCAAAACCATAATACCAGAATCTATAAAGCAAAAAGGCAAAATGGACAAGACACCTCATAGTAAAGTATATTTATCCCGCCAGTAAAATCGTTGCAAAAAAATAAAATGAATAGAAAGACAGAGCTATGTATATGAGGAAAGGGAGAAAAATAAAATGGAGCTTTGTAAAGGAGGGTTTTCCAGTGTAGATTTATAGAAGAAGGTGGCCTGCATTTCCAAGGAGTCTTGGCAAGGAACTAGAGCCGTAAATAAGTCTTTATCGCTCACTTCCCTCCACTATAGTCGGCATCATTATAATACAGTTGTAGGGAAGGAACCCACGGGCAAACTCCAGGTTACAAATTGCAGTTAAGAAGCATTCATTGATTCTTTAAATAGACGCCCTCAGTGTCCATAGTCCAAGAAAGCAATGACTTTTAATGAAACTGTTATTGTATTTCCACCACGACCCACTATGCCTACAAAACTACCCTCACCATTTTAACCTCTCCATTATATTCATTTACTCTCTCCTTTCACTTTCATTATGCCTTAACCTCGACATTTGCCTCCATTCCCTCGTCCGAAAGTATTTTTGGTTCCATGTGTTGTCATTTCAGGCTAGCTCTACAGTCAATGCTATCTTTCATAAACTTGTTTCACCCATCTCTTTATGTTAATATTAGATAGCATGTACGAGAACGAAAACCTTCATTCTATAATGTTAGAGTTTTTTTTGTCAACCACATCCACATTTAATAGTTAGTTTCTAAATTGGATCTTTAGATCCCACAGAACAAGCTGCTTCATTACCTCTGCTTTATGTATGTTTTTGAATTTTACTGGACTGTCTTTCGAAAATGTAAATTTTGTACCAAATGTTAACTTTGTCAATTCAATTAATGCATTCAGTGTTAATGACTTCCACTTTCACTCTGGTTTTAAGTGTTCATACCAACAATCAATTTTTTAGGTCAAACAAATTAATTAATTTAACAGAATTTAATGGAATTGAAGTTGAAGAGTAAATGGGGTACAAGAAAGGAAACAGATTTGCTATGTAAAGACGGTTGGAATTAGAAGCAGCAACAAAGATTAAAGTATAGGATGCTAACAAGTTCGTGTGTGGTGTGTTCAGAGCTGTGGAAGTAGGAAATGGAAATACAGAGTGGAAGCACGTGCTCTCCCAACTTTGTGATAGAGTATTTGTAAGACGCGAAAATTACTGTCAAGAACAAGTTACACAAGAGACGTTGATGATTGTAATTAGCAAACGTAGGTTTGCAATAGCAGTAGCAGTATAGAGATTGTTTGGTCTTAAGTAAGAACACCTATTTTGGCGAGGCCGGAGGTCTACTAAAGCTCTCTAAAGTTTCTTTTATAGTTTCCACTATATTCCTGAAAGTACGGGGTCCTTCTCTCGGTGTCTCCCAATGCATTTACAGTTCTTACACATAACACCGATTTAAGCTCACCAACGATCATGGCATCATGTTTAATAGTGTCTGTATGCACCTACGTCCATTACTCAGTGCGTAAATGGCTGGATACATGTTCCTATCAACCATAATAGCTACACTTTAGTTCTAATGAATTGTTTGTCATAATAATTAATGAGAGCAACAATTCAGCTCTTATGTCACTGGAGCTCTCAAAATTCAAGACTGAAAATGCGTTAATGGCTGGTCTTTGGTGAATGCACGCCCAAGACAAGGAAACGTCAACCCAAAACACTGATATTTCGAAAGCCAAGCTATACGTACATAAATAAAACTTACAAAAGCCTCACACCAATGTTTACATATAATGCATAGATTCAAATGTAAAAAAATCTATACTAAATTTATTAATTATTATATTTAAATTGTTAATATAATTTTTCTAGTATCTCCGCTATCCAATTTTGTACTATAGAACCAGAACCATTTATTTTTATATTGCAAGTTTGTTTGAATACAAGCATGATTTAAAAAATTACATGGAAATAATGGAACGTCTACAAGCTACATTATACTTTTTGATCCAACAGACATCATCATCACAACCATCCTTGGGGGCCACACTTTGAAGAAAATCCAGTGAACGTAACAGTTCGCGAAGGAGAAAATACTCATCTTGACTGCCGCGTTGGACTTATTGAGGATAAATTGGTCAGTAACTATTTCCTTTTAAAATAATCACATTTTTAATTCAAAAGTTTTAATGTAGATCTGCATCATTGCCCATGCCATGCATAATTGCATACCATACCATACCACCATGTTTAATTTATAGTGTATGACAACAAATTTCAAAGTCTTCAGCTGCAAGATTTAAACAAGAAAAATCTTTGAATTTTAAGAAGCAATATCAGTTCTGAAAATTTTGTCGTGATGATTAAGGCAAGTCAGGACGACAACTTAAAGCCAGTTTGGAGACTTAAGTTACACCAAAGAGTTTCAACAACACTATGTTATAAAGCGTGGCATGTATAAAACTATGTAAGGATGTAAAAGCAGTGAAAAGATATTCCGCCTTCTTGTTCAGCCTATGGGGTGAATAGTGTTAATTCAAATGGGCAATTACGACTACAAAATGAATTTTTACTGCTCATCCTATAAAATTGCAACAAGATTAAGTACCATGATAAGTACATTCCACAGAAATGTCTATCACGCTATGAACCCTGCCCATATGTACATGCATTTATGTTGTCAGTGGTAAGAAACACTCATCCAAAGTACAGCATTGTAGGAAATTCTACTACGAAATTTGTAGTAGACTTTGTCTATTCACACTGGATTTAGATAAGAAGTAACCACTTGGGAACAAATGATTATTCCCTATATCATTCAAAGCTCTTTCCCTTCCCGTGTACTTTTATCCAGTATGAGCAAAGCATAAGAGACCATACAATTAGCACTGCGGAATGTGTAGGCACCTGCATATGGCAAGCTTATTCAGTCACGGCATAATATTCAGCTGAGCAGCGTACACAAAGCATAAGGAAAGAACAAGTTTTCATAGTTCTTATCAGGCAATGTATGTACTTTGGGAAACAATGTGTACTGCCCTGTAGAAGATAGCTTTTTAGAGTAGTTAGAAGAAGACTATTGCTGTCCTTAACTATCTCTCATTCATTCTTCTTTCTTCTTCTTTCTTCATCATCATCTGACTCCAGCTAATGACTTTCGGCAAATTGTTGCCTCTCTCTCCATGTGAAAATGGTTTCAGGTTCTCAAGTTCTAGACATTATGGACGTAGTAGACGCGGTCTCGTTCGGATCGTATCCAACGCATCCGGCTTTTGTAGATTGTAGGACAACGTTGATTATGCGATCGATTCATTGTGTTCCAGTATAGCTCAGCTTTCAGGAAAACACTGACGGCTAATTTAGGATCTAATTTTGAATGAATACCGTTGTAAACTTTAAAAATAGATGCATAATAATTAATATTGAAAGTCTGCATTCAACTTTGAATAAGACCGGTTATAATTGGTTCATGTATGCTTCTTCCTTTATAATGCATACGCTGCATATATTTCACTTCTATTTCACTATTTCACGTTGATTATTTCACTTCTGTAAAAACCTTTGCATTAATTATTCGATGATAAATATATTTTTTTTGCTTTACATAGTTTGCAAAGCCCAGAAATTGTTGTTTAAAAAATTAAGCCTTTTTGAACATTTCGGATGTGCCTTTTACTGTATTAGTATAACGTGTAATGTAACTGGATGTTCTATTTATTATCAAATAAACTTTCTAATATGTCTACTTTGTCCTTCATGTACACAATAAATTAATCAATGTTCCTCCTTAAGTTAAGTACGATTCATGGCAACCTTGCTCTTTCAAAGAATATCACGTCCTCCCGGAAAGGTCACTGTAGCAATGGCAGTCTTAATACAAAAGTACGGCTACATATTTTAATAATTGGTAAACAATTTATTGCATTCCAAAAGGTACACTATATCTATAACTATTCTACAGCGACGGCGCGGCGTGGAAAAGATTGTGAAAATAATAGACTATTGTTCCGTTTACCAAGATTCAACATATTAAACTATTTAGTAATTCCCAACAACAATGCAATGCATTATTTGCTTATGGGCAAGTTTTAACCTTAGGTATACATACGATATTAAAAGCGGTCATCAGTGTGTGCGCATTAATGTAAACGCAGCTTCTAATGGGAGTAGCCTAATAAAAATAACGTTCATACCTGAGGTGTGCGAAGTAAGGCTCCCAGAAGTAATGAAAAGGTTGATTTGTGTGAATAGACACGGGCTCCGTCGACTTGTGCTAGTTTTTTCATGCACTGCTGAGCTACACACACAGCAGCAATTTATTATTTTTTCAATGATTGCGGCTTTGACAGACGAGTGACAAAAAATAAGGTTTTTTTATAATCAACTAATCCAAACCGAGACGACACACACGTGACGACTTATTGACCAAAAACAGAGAAAGAGATGTAGGGAGTAGTGGGGAAAGACGAGGAAGAAAAAAGAAAAATAAGAGGAGGCAAGAGTGCAAATATATACATAAGGTTGATATTGTACGTATGGATGGTTGATGACAAGTAGAAATACTATTGGGATTTCATTCAAAGACAATTTTCCAAGTTGGCGTGACACAATTGAACACATTATTTTTGACGACGTGTCCCAAGAAACTTTTATTTATTTCTGTGGACATATGTAAGATTTTATTAATGGAACAAAACAAGCGTGCTTTCATTTGTTTACCCCTTAGAAACGACGACGGTCGTAACAACAACAACAACGGCCGCTGACAAACACAACGCACACAAACAAACATACAAAGATATATTTTAAAAAGAATAAATGAAAACAGCTGAACAGAGAACGGGCACATCCCTTCAGAATGTGCAGATTTTCTGAATCTAAACCTAGTATGAATTCGGAAGCTTTTCCTTTTCTCCATGTGTACGCATTTCTTTCTCTCTCCCTCTCTCTCCCTTGCTTTCACTTTTTGCTTGTGTATAGTCTACAACCTAAATAGTAGTTAATGTAGTTATTCTCCTGTCGTTTAGCATTGACTACTTTGCCGTCTCCTCACATGAAAAACCACGTATTACGCTTCCTCCCCACACCCATACACTTGTATGATGACATGGTATGTGTAAGTGAAATGGAAGTTTCCTATCCTTTTGCAACTCCACGCTGTTTTTCTTTCCATCTATCTGTCTCAAAACTTACATGCTTTGTCACAGTCAGCATAATTTATTGACGAAAAGGACCCTGGTCTCCCGATTACTACAACCACTACATGTTCGTTTAATATTATGTTACATGTTTGTATGTATAGCGGAAAACTTGAACAACTTCAATTACATATGCAATCCTGATCCATTAAGCTTTCTCTGTTATTCAAGAAGGAAATGAAATAAAAAGCAAATTTCAATTTCATGTTTTATAGCCTTCCATACTTTTACTTCTATCGTTCCTGTCACATATAGGACTTACAATCAAATTATGTCCTGGCACTCTATGCGTCGGACAAATTGATATCAAAATTATTTGAGCGTACTTGCTCTCTCTCTCTCTCTCTCTCTTTTCTTGTATGACCTTATTACTCCCCGCTCTACTCCCAGCTCAGCTTGCAAGTATCACTTTTTTCTGGCCAAACTATGAACTTTATCCGCAATTTCCATCACTCTAACTACATAAGCTGACACGACAACAAGTCTGGAATCTTCTCGTGGTAGACTCCCATTAACTAATATGATTCATGGTAAAAGCAAAACTACTTATGTCGTTGGAGCATACACGATTGGACAAACAAACTTCCCAGCGGAGAATGTAGCTTTTATGTATAAACTGTCATCGGGCTAAAGCGTATAATGATGCCACTAGCAGACATTCAATTCCATGGTTTTAATGTTTGTGCAATAATTACTCCAGGGTAGCACTAGTTCAATGGTTCACTTGTCTTGTCACTCGAATCCAATTTATGACACGTTTCAGTTGCTAATTTGCACAATGTTAGAATCATACCCGATCATGCAAATCAGCTGTCTCGAATTTCAACGGCGGTTTGTTTATAGTAGAAATGGCTGGCGAGAGCTCAGGATTTTACAAATGCATGTTCACTATACTGAGCAAATATTTGTACATACAATCACAAACATATCCAAGGATATTTTCCCATGTTTGTAGTTAAAGTACTTTGTAAAGCTGTTAAAAAATCTACTAATAACTTAATATTGAAGATACTTCAGTAAAATTTAAAATAAAGAAGTACTGCATATAAGATATGGGGATTGTTGTAATAATTAATTAATCGCGCAATTAAAACTTTGGTTTGACCTACATTACCCCATTACACATATTCAAGTAATAGTGACCACATCGCATTCATTGCTTGGCAGCAACTTATGTTGCAATATTTAGCCTTGCGTAAGTACATGTGTAGACATGTAAGTACATATATTTTTGCTCTGTATAAATAATGGTGTGATTGTAGTATGTTTTAGTGTTCATCTATAGAATTTCTCGCAATACTCGAGCAAAAGTTTTGCTTTAACTTATATTCATAGTACAAGTAATGTACATATACAGAGTATAATATTTTCCTGTAACAATCAGGAAGTGAGCATACTTAATAATAGCGCAGCATAGTGGAAAATGGGTTCGAAATTGTGGCTAATAATTCAAGTAGCCATGACTCTACTAATAATAAATGCATGCAACAACACCAGGAGGGTTCCTTTTCTCGTAATACTTGTACAAAGAGGATATTCAGCTTCCTTCAAAAAGCTACCGCCAAAACCTTGTGTGTGGAAAATGGGACCACTGACACATGTTATTATTTAGATGCTATTTATGATGATGGAGTCTTGGGGAAATTACCAAGTACGTAAATCATGATGGTGAAATAGGAAACGTTTAGTATGCACGTATACGTATGGAGGGGAAAGAAGTGACTCGTTGAGCCCACCGAATGATGGAATTTCCCAACTTAGGACCTAGTACAGTAGGAACGAAAGAAATATTACCTGCTTATGTATTTTTCAAATCCTAGCACATGGTGTTATGTATTATGTGTAATACAGTAATACAGTCCAAATAAGAAGGTCGGGGCCGTGAAATGATTGGTGTATTTCCCTCAAAGCTACAAAAGAATCGTTCATAAATGTTCCCTTCAAATAATGAGTAGCACGTAAACACCCGTAATATAACTGGAAATTTGAAAGGTTAGCATAGGCGTGTATAGTGAAAAGCGTATGTGTCCTGAACAAAGTTTGGCCAACATACTGAATAGTGAATAGCGTATTAAACAACGTTCTGAATAACGTATCAAAGTATGGAAAAGCTTATTGAATGAACGCCGCTGATGCAAATTCACCTCCGCTTTCTTCACAGTTGTTATACTTACCTATAAAGGTAGCTTTATGGGTAGTTCTTAGTTAGCCCATTACTTCCAGTGGATGAAAAAGAAAGTCAGTGAAAAAAAGTAAAGTTTCTTCACTACTAAGGAAATGCGGCATAAAAAGCTGGGTGGAATTTGCTGTACATGTATGCACGACGGTGTGAGGGAAGACGCGGTGCGTGTGAGCTATTACTTCAAACTGTGAAAATGTATGAATACTATGAGTTTTGAGTGGTGAATCGGATGAAATCGATAGGTAAGTATTCCAAGCATGTTGTATGCCCGAGATGAATGGCTTGGCAGGGAATATTTATCGTCGAGGATATAGCTTCCGTGGAACAAGTCATATTTCATAACCATGATGCACAGGCAATCTCACTGTCTTTTTATACGTATATAAAAAATAGAGCATCACATGTGAATATAGAAAATAACTCACAAATATAGCTGGATCACATCACATGCGATATAAGGACCACAGATTGTATATAAACTAATAATCGCATTCCAGAACATACGTCTTCTGCTATGTGTCATTCGGCCCGAATAAGATTGTTACCCTCACCAAGAGGAAGGTATGCACATCCTTAGGCATTGTGAAGCCTATTTATATTTATAAAAGGACACTGCGGTAGTAGATACTATCCAATATTGCATCAGATACGCGGAGTGTCTTGCAATTTTCGACTTCCCTGAAATGGGTCTGTCCCATATCTGAACATACAGGAATTTCTTATTGTGTCATTAAATAACATTACTCGCTTGGAAAATATAATCGCGAAACAGTCAAGGCTACCAAACGTGCACATTATATTCTATCACTTCGTTTCTAATCGTTAAGGTTAATATAAAATCTCTTTTTCCTCCGCTGGCTTCCCTCCTGATTTGCCCTGCTGAATATTAAGTGTACTGTTTTTATATAAATGTTCTGAATTTGATATGCAAATAAAATATTCGCTGGAAAGGTACTGGAGCATTATAATATATGCACATGTATTATTAAACATAGTGTTATAACTAAAGTTGGTACTATAGCTTATTGTTCAGCGGAACTGCATATCTGCAGCAAGACTGTATGGTGGATGGGCATATATCCGTTTAAGCATCCGTTCAGATATAACATCTCTATATCGTGCATCAACCGAGGAAAAAGTGATAAACGTGAAGCATACGATAGTGGAATGATACTTATGAATGGTCTGCTAGCACAGCAGTGAGTAATACATTGAATGTTGGATATGTTTTGAAGGTGTCTTGGGTGCGCCGTAAATCAGAGCAGCTGGATCTGCTGACACTGGGCACAAAGAATCATAGCTCAGATCCTAGATTTCTGTCCGAGTTTAAATATCCGAACAATTGGAGACTCGCCATAAGGAATGCAAGCCGGAGTGACTCTGGCATCTACCTCTGCCAAATTTCTACTCATCCCCCGAAAGTCCTCCAAATTTACCTCACCATTGAAGGTACGTCCGTGTTTTGGCTCTATTCTTACAACTGCTTTTGAAGGTGTAAATATCTATTGCCAAGTATAATTTTTTATGCATAACGCATTATTGTCAAGAAAGTTGTTACATTTTTATTGATTTTGCCAACTTGTGAAATTGGTGATAATTTTTCAATTAAAGTGTTAAGTAGTTCCACTGGTACAACATAAGCTAATATAATTATGAGAAAGGGCAACAGTATTTAATGTCAAAACTGGAGAAATTTTCTTGGACCACTTTCTTTCTTCTGAGTGTACATAACATAGCAACAGATTATAAATCTTTATCGTGTTTCCTCTTTCGTTTTCTCTTGCTGAGCAAATAAAGCTTTCCTTTCATGCATCTGTATTACATGGCAACAATGGTCATGTATTACTTATTCTCACACTGTCTTGGGCAAAACTTCCAGCAACGCAAGTCGACTTGACACACATTTTGCAAAGGAGCAGCAGGATAGGACTTACATAAGTATAAAGGTGTGCCTCCTTATTGAAAGCGACCGATTCAAGATTTACCAAGATAAATGTTTACAGTTCACAAGATGACATTGTGACATAAATATAACCATAAAATAGGCGAAAAAGACTGACGTATGCGTTTATCAGTAAGCAAAAAATGAATTTATGACTCCGTACCATGTACGTAACACATGAAAATAAATATTTAGAACCCATAATTTTACTATCCCCCGGCGCAAGTATCATATAAATTTTCATTTTTTATGATTTTCAAAAACACAATCTATGACAAATGCCAGTGTAGATTTCCATCGGCGGGCTACACGTTGTCCCTGTAAAATCTTATTCAAGATACAATTTTGGAGGATCATACTTATACTCTGTATTTTAGAACTGTTGCGTAATGGAAATAGTATATTTTTATATGTTTTTACAAGATGCTTGTTTGAATATGCTTTGTTTACGTTAAGTATAACAGGGCATAGTAATATTCACTTTAAACGTTATTGTATAAAGGAGTCTAACACTACAAGTTATACGTACGTGTAGATAAAAGTCGACTACGTTTTACAATTTTAATTAAAAACTACAATATATAAAAAATATCACATGAGACTGATATTGTGCGAGTATTCTGAAAATGGTTTTAATGATTTTGGAATGAGTATAGAATGTATTGAATAACGAGGTATCATTTTTGACGAATAGTTTGATTCTTCGCCAACTGATGAAAGAGTTTAGCTGGGCTTGCTCAGCATGGGTCGCCAATAATCAAGAGAGGGGTATATGTAACAACCCTGAGAATCCTTTAATTGGACTGAGTTACGTTCACAAGATAACATTACTTACAAGTTTAACATGCATGGGGAAAAGCAAGAACAGATACAAACGCACCGCGACAAGAAGTGAGGAAAGGGGGAAATAATAATCTTTTCACTAATCTGTAGCTAAATAGATGGGTTGTAAATATAGAATTGACAATAATGGAAGGAAGAGAAATGAAGATTGAGGAAGAAGGGGAGAAATAGAAAAAAACGTAGGTTCAATAGACAAACTCAAGCGTTGATAAAAGCCCCGTTGGAGACAGGCAGGGTGAAAAGACCTGGAAGCGGGAATACTACACTCTCGGGTCATGAATGCTCGACAAACAAGTGAGAAAGCAAATTGAGTTTTTAGGTGGAAAATGTTGTTACAAGGACTCTAAGTGGAAGTCTAAAGATGTTTAATGTGCTCAGTGAATTTTATTCGGCTGAGATAATTGCACCGTAGCTGCAGTCATAATGGTCTTCAGCAATGCTAGGAATTGGCCGGCTCCGCTGCGTTCCTACTAAAAGGTTTGTTTCTGCTCAAGCAACGGACGCTTGATATATGACTCCGAAACTTATGACATTATATAGCCTCCTCAAGCAAGATGAGCTGTTTTTTCCTAGCTGTCAACACTTACACACTGATACTACCCTAGTATGTAGAAGCCCCGTACATAGTTCTACAGTTACTACTTAAATTCTTAAAACACTGAAAATGTAATTCAGTGCATACTCTACACGTTTAATATAGCTGCATAAGAACATACAGATATAGCGTGAAGTGTTTTATATTCCTATACATAATTACATATACCACAAATAATTTTGTGCTACCGCACACATATACAAATGACACAAATTATTTTACATGATTGTATATAATACATCATAAAAAATTAAATACCATGTTTTGATACCCTTATCTCTCCCTCAAAAACTTTAGCCAGTATTACACTATGCGGGCAGTACACATTCCTTAAACAAGTATCTCTTCCTTGTTTAACCTGATATATAAAAACATGCGTGTGCAGAAAGCAATTTTTATGTGTAACCTCAAGGGAGTCTGCACTCCGCTGTTATAACAAGAAGGCTAACACCAACAAGCAATTTGGTCAAGTAATAAAGCTTTGCGAAAGTAAACTTTAGATCAACGTTTTCCTGTACTTGCCCTACAGAGAGAAAGAAGGGGAAACAGCACATATTACTTTCTGGTGGTGTGAGAATTGTAGAAACACATATACTCTGAAGTTTACATCATGTAACAAACGTAGAAGGTATGCGAAGACACATCCATGAAGAACACAGATGTTGTTCGAAAGCTAGCAATCTATTAATTTATGAATAAAAAATGGTTAATTAACCACGTAAGCCAAGCTAAAAAATGGATAACATCCATTCAAATTTATAAATGTCTCGTACTGGTGGAAATGTGTTATATTTTATATTACTTTGAGACTGAAAGGATGATTGAAAGGTTTACCTCCAATGCAAACGCAATGTACACACGTACAAAGATAAAAAAAATACATGTATTAGCTCGCAAGTGAATCCACTGCACTTGTTTCAAGTGCACTTTTAAACTTAGAGATCCCAAATGTACGTATAAGGACAAATGCATGCTCACACGTGCTAAATGAAATCGTATTTTCTTTTAAAACACATTGTTCAGGAAGATGTAAAAGCTTTGGAACTAGGAAGACAAACCATGCACAACGATGAGTACGTATGAATATAAATATCTGTAAGTGAACCAAGTGTATATGTGCAGGATTTGGGTAAGAAATCCTGCGGTTTGTACAGTGTAAGTCCTGCAGCCCCACACAATTCTCTTACACAGGGAAACAGCCTTCCGCGCTACAAAAGACCTTCCCTCTGACTTAAATACATTAGTAAGAAATATTCTCTTCCTGTGGCCATCTTTCTACCCACATACATAAGTTACTACTAAGTAAAGACTAGGACCGGACGGGTGGATAAGCCCAGTCTGAAATAAAGCCATCTTTGAAGTTCATAAAGTCATAAAGTAGTAGTTGCGCCAACGTTTTAGAAACTGAATAAATTGTCAGTACAATAAATTCATTCAAGATTTACTCTGCCATGGAAAGTTGCGCAGTTGAAATTTCATTTAATTTATGAAGAAACGAGATAAGATTTTATTGCACCTTGCAATCCCTATCTTGAGAAATGAGCTTTAATTTATGGGCCTTAACAAGCAATTTACCTTTACCAAACCTACCTGGATCCTTTTCTTTTGTACATTTATCTCATATACAAATATATACCCTACAAATATACACAGAAATATGTACAACTTGACAAAATACTAATCTCAACGAATACTGTCATTGTATTCCTTCTTTGTGGTTTGTACACTTGCTGGTCGACGACAAAGGCTCCAAACAAGATCTTTTCATTACCTAGACCTACAGAAGAGATTCTGCAATGTCACAGCCAACATCCCAAACGTAACTTGTGTAGAGGATACTGATTTGAATGCGCAAAAATAACATTAAAGAGACGTTTGTCCACAATAACAACACCCAAAATACATGTCGTATCCAGTCAAACAGATGCTTTGGAAGCGTTACATGTCTTTAGTAAATAAAAGGTTTAAATTCATAAATGAATATTCTGAAGAAAGATGTTCTTTTGACTATAAAACCGTCAAATTTGTTGTCAAATTAAGCCATGAGATCTGTATGGAATAAATGATCACTTTGAGCATCTGAATTATGCTTCATTACTGGCAGACGGGAAAGAATGGGAACGGAATTCCAAGAAACATACAGAAACTGAGGTTGGAGGAAAAGGCAACAATAATAATTCTTATTCCTTTAATTATGATCGTGAGAGAAGCTTCAAAGCTGTTTAGTTTATTACGTCTTCAGAATACTAAGGGGTGTGAGACGAACAAGATCACTTTGAAGTAACTTTCCCTTTGCACACAGTCTTTTGATGTGCTCGAAAAAAATTCCCCATAATTTTGCATTTGACTTTCTTCTCCTTTGTTTGCCTTCATCGGGTCATTTCATCTTCCTGTTAGCTTTGATTACTTAGTGACCCAATTACTGGAGTTTAAGACTTGATTAATTAGAAAATACTGAAGAAAGAGATAATTTAGTTAGGGAGTAACCTAGTTAAAACAATGACGTTTCAGGAATTTTCATGAGATGGATGCATAGTGATTAAGCTAAAAACACTGCAACATCAAGGATTACATATAAAAATATAGTACATATAAAAGTTCATGTTATTTTTTTCCACAAGAAAGTCACACTGCAACCGCACAACTCATCCTCACTGTTAATGAGCGTGATGATTCATCGTCGGGGTTTAGCAAAAAAATTTAATGTTCGGAGGAAAAGTTGAAAAAGTATGTAGAAAAAATTTCTATACTGCAGCCAGCCCTCATTCATGCACCTCCCAAAGCTCTGGTGGAAGGCATAAGGGCTGAATAAGAAATTAAACCGCCGACAGTATGGAAAGAAGGACAGACGGTTAAACTTCATTGTATTTTTAACACCCACAATACGATGTATTTGGTGAGACTTATAAAAAGGAAATACAGGAAGATTGGCGAACGATAAAAGACAAGAAAGGGAGTGTGTAAAGAGTTAAAAGAACGAGCACAAGAATTGCACAGAAGGAAGAATGAGACGTGCATATCTATAGCCACACACAAATACACATACATAGTAATATACTGAAAGCAAAATGAGTGGGTTATACCTACATGTACAAATGAAGACTAAGGAACAGATGAGAGCTCGCCGAGCAAAAGAAGATTGAAGATATAACAAGTACAGGAGAAAGACTGTAAAACGACTACTGAAGGTCTGCTCTACAAATGTAGAGAATAGGTATGTTGAAGGTAAAACCAGTGTGGAGAAAAAGAATGTTAAATATATATCAAGTGCATAGAGAAAAGGAAGGAGACGAGTTGAAGTTTCTCCGTTCGGGTATTTATACAAGGAATACAGGGATATATGAGGGAAGAAAGTGGAAGAAAGCAAGTTTTTACCGGTTTTGATAAGCAAAGAGGATTCATTGGTGGTTATAGGAAAGAGGAGGAAATGAAACCCCCAGGTGTCACGCGGTGAGAAAGACCATTTGAAGTAATGGAAAATGCTAATTTGTTTTTCCAGCGCCTGAAGTGTTTATAGTGAATTCCAGAGGAGAACGAATCCATGAGGTCCATTACAAAGAAGGATCCACTCTTTTTCTTACATGCTTAGGTATGTACAAGCCTTTTATATATTAAGTATAATATACTCTTCTCAGCATGCACATCTCTTCTATTGCCACAAGTACCATTATTAGTATTATGCATCCACTTGTTTCCTCATTATTGCTCAAGTAGAACCTTGATTTAAGTCTAATTTAATTCATGGTCTTTCCTTATGTGCTTGTATATAAGGGCATGTGAATGAAATTAGCTTCTCTGCGACTTATGTAAATACTGCCTCTAGCCAATTTCTTGCACTTTCCATTTCTATATTCCCCTCTGCACTCTAATCTTCGACGTTTTCAATAATTATTTAAACATCTTTTTATTTCGGAACGGAAAAGCAATTTTGTTTTGGTCTTTCAATGGGAATACCCGTTTTTTTCTAACTATGTCTTACGCTTGGAAAAACTTAAATACCTATTTATCTTCACTTTACTTTCTTGTATAAAAACATTAAACATAAGGATCTTCACTGTACTGTTACTGCAAATTTAACATATATATCTATATTTATACATAAATGTAAATATCATTTTTCTACTTTCTTGAGCATTACTTTTAAGAGTTTAATATTATTATTCTATATTTTATTTTGTCATTTTATATTTCTGGGTCATGACTTTGCATGTTGATCCCCTAAAGTTTGTAACCATTAAATATGAGAAACTCTGGAGTTGATTTTGTGATTCATTCTCTGTATAAAATTATTCTGATCGTCTTCCAAAGTAAACTAGACTTGATCCGGTTCCAAGAACCACACAGTTAAAAGAGTATCAATTCTGTCAAGCTTATCCAGTGAAAACTCAGTACCATTGATTTAATACTACCGTGCCGTTAATCGCAGACCCACTTTTCTTTTATTGATAGTGCCGTCTACTTCACATAATTGCATCTTAAGAAATGATGTGAGGTTTTTATAATGACTGCAGGCACCACAATTTACGAACAATTTGCATAAGTGGTTTACGTATATGTATATATGTCTTACTGCTATGGGATTGTCGTCTCTATTTGCTTGTGTCGTTAAGTAATTATTTAACCAATTCGTTTACATTTTATGGTTACATTTCCCCGACGTAGTCTGTAATTTCGAATTCACAAGATACTTGCTCGCCAACGTCTTTCTGTTAGTCCTGTACACGGCCTGACATCTTTAGAAACAGGAGCTTAATACTGGAAATTTTAAAACCTACCTGGTTTATGGAAAAGCTTCATGTCTGGAAATGCCGTGGTCGTATCAACTACAGGAATTGGCTGTGTGCTCGGAATAATAAGGTCCTTGTACTGGCAGTTCCCTTATCAATGATGAATGAAGGTGGTAGGAGTTTTACTGAATACTTTTTTTTGAAATATGTAGCTGTAAATGGGACAAAACGTACGATTCCGTTCACATGCCAGCGCTAAGATTTCCAGTTTCTTTGGTGCATATACATACATACAATAACATCATGGCTTGTCTTACTTCAACCATATAACTAATAATATATGTATTGATATATCAAATGTACAACTTGAACATGAACTGAAACTTTTCATTCCGTAAAACATTCAGGTTGTTTTTCAACAAAAACTGAAACTAATAATCAATTTCCTATACGTAGGTATTACATCAACAAATTCTATTTTCATTTCCACCCAAGATCTGAACGCATGCATGCCTGTTGAAGTAGAAGGCTATAAAATTAAAATAAGTAAATAAATTGTCACATCCACAAAATATTTAAGCGTATCGAACAAGTCTACAAAATATACACGCAGTATAGTACTCAATGAAAGAGGTGTGCTTTCTCCATAGGCTGTTCAGTTTGGATTTACGATTTCCTGATCATTATAAATACTATAATTAATTTGATTGTCATGCATGCCAAAAATGTTTTTGTTCAAAAGGAACGACGATTCAAAAATGTTGCTCTCTAAACATATATAACTGTAATTGGTTTCGACCCCAAAGCACGTAATGCACCGCTACGCTTGCACGTCCCTAGTAGCTAATCATGTAATGTCACGAGAATCGTTTAATGGAGTTTCATTATAAAATATTACCATAGCATAGATATAATGCCAGAAAGATGCTAAACCGGGAAAAGAGTTGTAAGCATATACGAATTATTATAGATGTCAACGACTTGTAAATTTATAAATTATTTATTTATATTTTGTTTATTCAGATTTACTACTGGAGGGATTAAGTATGGTTCTGTATATATCGAGAGATGTTAGGCGTATTCATAGATATAGTCAAGAGAATGAAAGAATAAGTACCTCCTGGAACAACGCACGACCAGTTCTTATGCTTAGCCATGCTGAAAGTTCTGCAACCATCAGTTCTCAAGAGACCATTTTGTATCTGGGAATATTTCCAAAAGTAATATAGCGTAGACTTCCTATATGAGAGCTTAGTGTGATCATCCTAATTGAAATACATTGATATAAGCAATTCTAAATATTTTAATTATTTACCTGAATACAAAATCACTCCAGCATAAACTGATTATTGTAAACGCTTGTATTGTCTGTATGCAAAGAATTGTCGTCAACGAATGTAGTGAAGAGGCAAATTTATATACATGTATGACATCTCCAGTAAGAAACCGGGGGTAATTCCTCGCCTCCAAGATGTGAAATTTATCATTTTACTTTTATTGCTTTGGTCTCTTCTGAGTTCGTATTTTAATTAAAACTTATGTACCGGGATAATTTATGGAGTCTAAGCATTTAAAGGCCATGTTTGTGGATCGCATACTTGTTTATCCAAACCCTCTCAGTAGCCCGTGTATTCGCAAATGGTTAATAACATCCAGCTTTTATCCGAAAAGCACGTTTTTAAGATTTCTTACCGCACTACTGGCCTTCTTTTTTCACATGTGTACTTACAATGTATTTAAATACCCCTTTATATCTCGTCTTTATAATTGTCAAGTAATTAAGTCTAATTGTTTACGTGTATGGAATTTCTTTCGTTAAAAATTATTCAAGCGTAATTTTACATTCGCAATGTTAGTGTAATTTTAGGGCTTGCAAGTTTTGCAAGGCTTGCAAAACTGTGAAAACAATATCTTTGCTGTAGCTTGTAATGTTCAAATGTTTCAGCTTGAATAATTACATGTATGTATGTTTTGCTTATATATAAAACAATTTATTAATTGTTCTAACCCTACTACCTTGGTAGGGAAGTTGTGTCACAAGTATAAAAAATATTGCAGACAGGAACACCAATTTTATTGGCGGCTATGACGTGACTTCAGCTACATATATGTATGTGTGCTTGTAGGTTGTTGATGTTGTAGAACCATAGTGAAGCAACCTGTCCTTATATATTTCCCCTCGACATCCTGGGAATCGATTCGGTTTCTAAGATTTTTAGTTAGTATTACGATGGTGAATACAGGTAATAATTAGGTTTTCGTACGTACAAGAGTGGAAAAGAAATGATTTTGTAATAATAGATGTTTTTGAACGAATCTGCAGTGAATAACGTGAAATCGAGATCCGTGAGCTGGTTCCGCAATGCAGACCTGCTCAACCACGACGTGAGCAGAGGTGGTGTAAGCATCAAAACTGATATGACTGCTGACCATGCCAAAAGTATCCTCCGTGTTGCCTGGGTCACTCGCAAGGATGGTGGCACATATCTTTGTTCAGCTCCTCCACAAAATGCTACAATCACCGTCCACGTCCTTAATGGTAAGTTTTTAAATCAGTCCATTATCACATCCTTAGACCGTCTCATTTTCCTTAATTACACTACAGCACTTTAATTGTAAATACATGTCGTTCGAAGCACTTGAATACAGAAATGTGGATTGAATTCCAAAGTTTCTTCATGCATAAAATTGAAATTACCTTCTTAATTAGTATTATTTCCTTCGTTTCGTTCCCCTACTCGATTTCTTCTCGAGTCAGAGAAATAACTTTCTTCAGGGGAACTCAACCGAACGTACGTAGGGAAGCATAATGTATTAGGCAAAGTCGCTGCTCCTGCTTCTACAGAATGGGGATCGGTCTAAATAATTCTTTAATTGTCAGCTATGTTATAGCCTTATATTATGTATAAATACATAGTAGTGTGTTTACAGACTGGAAGTTATATACAAAGCAGATTATGCATCAACTAACAGCTGAGATTCACTTTATCCATATGTAATTACTATGAAGTATTGCAAAAATCCTGTCAACCGATGCATCAGCCGTTCGGATACAAAAAACATTGGTCTCAAAGATGGGTGGGGGAATTTCCCGAAAAAGACAAGTGCTCCATTAAATGATAAAGAAGGCAAACAATCTAAGATGGCAGCTGTTATGCTTGAAAGAATTTTCTTCTCTTGCTTGAAGATTGATGAGTCTTGGAATCAGTGTCTTCATAGAGTAGCAAAGGGGCTTATACGTGGCTAGAATGAGATTTCCATAAATGCTTCGACGTAACACCATCACAAAAGCTTTCAAGTATGGATTAAAAGAAAACTTTATGCATCATCGAAGCTTAGCACGTACTATTGCTGGCCTGCTTTATGTTGTTTTTCTTGTTTAGTTTTCAAATAAAGTTTTCCTACCAACTCTCCGTCACAACTGTTTACTAGATTGGGATGATAAGGTTTTCACAATACTGCATATTAAAGACAAGCTTTAGTTCAAGTATCTCAGGATTAACTTCAGTATCAATGCGAAATTGTTTGCCATCGTGTCTGATTAGGTATTTACAAAACTTCATCTTAATGCATTAGCCTCAAAATGTGGTTTAACTAACGGAGGAGAGTTTCGGTACCTAATATACCTAGTAGCATGTTCAATTTATTGGTTAAACAATAGCGTTACTTTCTTGCAATAAAACATGTTTGTTTAGTCATTCACCGTCGTTTTAGTAGCAAATACTACTTCGATTGCATGAGGATTGGTCCAAAACACATACGTAGTTGTTTCTGTTGGCAGCTCCGGGTTTTGAAATTGTGACATAGGTCGCGATATTGTCGAATTAACTATAAACATAGATGAAATACCAAAACTGTGTGTCTTGTCAATTAACTGTCAAGGTACTAAATTTTAATCAAGGAGCATGACACAATATGTGTGCTCCCCGACTGTAGGGTCTATGTGGACAAATTATATAATCACAACGGAGTGTCAATGAATAATGGAATCAGAGCAATGTGGTCACTTGATTTCGGCGTTTTTAGGCAATACCAACTCTCCAGGCTGTGATTAATCGAAGTAACAATTGAATAGGAAGGCCATAGCTCAATGAACTGGATTATAGTAATGTTTAACTTGTGGATAGAGTTTTTTGAGGCCAACTGTTTGGTTGTTAAAGAATAGAGATTGCGTGCTGTGGAGTGTGAGATACATCAATGGAAATCCTCGATGCTGTTTTGTCATGTAAAAAGAATGTGTTACAGAATGTGGGTTTATGAGCTTTACGGGTTGACATGAATTGTAAGATATTTACCATATCTGTATTCGCCCTACACATACAGAATGGTTGTGGATGTCCACGTGATAAGTTGAAAAGCTAGATTGTTACCAATGTGCTCATAAAAAGATTCCATCCTTATAGTTCTTGACAGAAAATCTACATATTCCAGGCTTTCATGTGGTTCTCCTAAAAACAACACCATGTTGGGAGACAAAAGGAGGGTTTAGAGACTAGGACGGAGAAATTTGCAGATAAAATGTATTCTTGGCGCAACTTTCTCCTCATGAGACCTCACTCAGCAGGCGACAAGGCACTACAAAGTATTAAACTACGTATGTCAGTAAATGTACAGCACATGTTGTGGTTTTGTTTTTAGGACGGGGCATGTAAACCATTTCCATTATTCTCTGTATATGTTTCCAGATCCTGTCTAGTTTCAAGATTGTTTTATTTCTCTATCTCTATTGCCATGCATAAGTCTCACTTGCCCGCCGTTATTCTTGGCGGGTACAAAAACATGGGTGTTTTTCTGGCTATCGAATCCTCGAACAACAGCTTACTACCATACTACTTTGAAATGAATAGCTGGCTAACTCAAAGACATCACATGTAACCCTTTTAGTATTTCTTCCTCTCCCAAATATCCTAGCCCTTGAAAACCTTGCACCAGTTTTATTTTGCATATCTGATACTTCACGAATGCATTCTCGTAAATTTTTTATATTTGTGCCACCGTGTTGAATTGGGTTAGTTGAAATTTTTTCCCGTAGTAGACATGCATTTACTTAAAATATGCATTTACTCTGCATGGACAAGGGAAATCTAAGAACGACTCCCCAGTCATGAAGAGCTTATGGCGTGCTGCCATGTCGTTGTAAAGTTACTGCTGAAATTCCAGAGCTTTATAGCTGTTCCTAAATGAGTTACTTATGTATGTCTTGATTCGCCTGTGAAGATGACAGTAATAATTAGCCTCAGTACGATGCTGTTGAGTAATAATTAACATAAATAAGTCGGTGTGTACAATGGTTAGTATAAAAAGGTGGCTGTTGAATAAGGATGAGTATAACTATGTACGTTGGTGTTAGTTATAATTAGCATAAATATGAAGCTGCGAAAGATTTAGCTCAACTTTGGTACGCCACGTCACAAGCCAACTTGATTGGATGTGAAACCATAAAGTTTGGTGTTAATCTTTAAGGTACGTGAGTAAAACTAAATATAAAAATTGTTTGATTTCCCAGGTGAGAATCCAGCTGAGCTGTACCATAACGAAGCGATGGCGTCCCTCTGGTCCTGGAAATGCTTCCTGCTTATTTTTGTACTGTGGGTCAGCAAATAAATTAAATGGATTCCACCT
This sequence comes from Lipothrix lubbocki, assembly GCA_034696945.1. NCBI lineage: Eukaryota > Metazoa > Arthropoda > Collembola > Symphypleona > Sminthuridae > Lipothrix > Lipothrix lubbocki. Next base: position 90,941 of record JAQGAK010000122.1, read on the forward strand.
CATGTCCCTACATTTCCCTTCGGACCATTAAATGTTGGCTATTATTACTTGACTGGGTGCGAGAAAACCGCCATCCTGCATTCCTTTCACTTTCATCCAATTTTTCTGGCACTCACACCGAAGTCAATTTTAGTGCACCTTGAACAAGACCAAAGCATCAAGTTCACTCAGTTTCTTCTCCCCTACTGCACACAGTCGGCTGCACCCATCTATATAATTTGTGTTTTTACTGTTCTCCAATGATGTCATATATTGACAAGTAATCTCCCTCGGAGAATATGTATTCTTTCCAACGTGTTTCATCGTGTCGTGTGTAGTTCGTAAATCCGTGTAGCTTCTATCTACGGTAGTGTACAATAACAAGAGATCCGACCCCGACGGACAAAGAAAATAAGTCATAAATACCTAGTGGACATAAACGGGATCCATGTGCAAGATGACGGTGGTCAAACAATAAGCACAAACAGTGAATTACTGCAATTTTTATATATGTTTGTAGAATTGTTAGAAAACGAAGAAGGAGAGAGGACAAGCTATAGACAAATGGAAGGATCTTAATCGTCCGCTGCTAATCAAGTCACACACAATGACGAACGATTTCTAGAACCCTGTTACGGGACAATCGCTTATAGTGTTGAACTCTATATCCATTTTCATTCCGTCATGCTCAAAGTAAATTGAATTGTGTGCAGACGTCTTGTCGTTTTCGTAGCCGGACACAACGCTTCCGGTATCAGGCGTCACCCTTAATTATTTCGTTTCCTTCAAGTGTCTCGATACGAATATCTTCTTTTATGTTTCGAGCCGCGCAAGAAAGTTATCAAATATATTAACAATGTAATTTACTAAGTGTTAACAGTTATTTATGGTTCTGTAATTATATGACGATGAACTTATTGTTACACAAACACAACACAAATCTTTATCTATGGTGTAAAGTGTATTATATCTTATAAATATTCCGTTCAACGTTGGTTATTTTTGAATATACAAAAAATGTAAAACTGTTGTTCATGTTAAAGTACTACTGTACTAATGTAATTAATGTATGTATATGAAGGTTTTTGTGTAACTACAACAAACATAACAAGTATAAATACTACATGTTTCGAAATAGGTAGGTTTAATTGATTCAAAATACTATGCAAAACTTTTGTACTGTAGACACTAACAGGAGATTGTGTATACATGCGACGACAATTACATTTTAAGTAAAATCGTGATTTACATAAAATGATACAAATCTCAGCGGAGTTGTACTATTTTTTTAAGCATCCACACTTACAAAAATACTCAAATCAAGTGCATGCCGTATAGTGGATTCCTTGAAGGAACTATTACACTGCTGGTTATTTTGACCATCATTTGGTATCCTAAACCAACTGGTCCCGCTGAGAGCACCAAAGATTCATGAAGTACGTAATCAGACAGACCGGCCTACCTTGGGATATCATGGTTCCCTACACTCTTGGCAATTTTCTTTAGTCAGATGTAGTCGGAATTTCATGCCACTTGCCTTTCTACAACGAAACGGATATATCTCCGGGCAAGAGCGGAGAAATCGCATTCATTCGCTTTTCGTGTCGATTCAACTTGAATTCTCAACTTTCTCTCTGTTTCCCTTATTTCATCCTGTGTCAAGACTAAACAACACCACGTACACTCACTTTGGAGCAGGAAACAGCGTGTATTTTTACGTCTGAGTGCGTAGATCTCCAGGAAGACCTCTTATAAAAGCATGTTTTGGACCATGGTGAAAATTCTTGAAATCACTTCCTCATCACGTCATTGGAGACAAGTTGTCTGGAAACAAGGGATTCATTTCATAAAAACTGACGTTCCTCCTCGACTCTTTTTGTCTATTCTCAACGAGCCACTCTGAATGTCCAATCAGATTTCACGCCTTTGTTCTTTCCCCCTAAGAGTACCGGCGACAGCATCCCTAGACTTGATTCTAGCAAACACTCATTATTCGATTATTTCTTTCTATCAAAATAAAGTCTTCACTTTCTCCGACATTTGTATTTCTAGTTTTAATCAAATAATTAGAGGATATGGCCACCACGTAAATTACATTTTAGTCATGCTTTATCAAATCTTTGCATAAGCTCAAATTTTGTAAGCTTACATGCTCATCTAATGTTTCAAAGTTTGTATAGATTTAATATATTCAAAACTTTTGCAAAAGTTCTAATATTTGCCCTACGCTTTAGAGCAAGTTTGAGCCCACTCTATCGAAATCATATTGATGATAAATCTGATGAAATATGGGTCAGAATATTAGAATGATGTTATATTACCCCAATATAGGAGTATTCCTCATCCAGATACTCTTTCGAAATTGATATTGATTTCCTATAAGTATCAGAGGAGCAGTGTGACAAGACGCACAGAGTGTCTAGACGCAATGGATGAAAGTGTCGAGAACATACGTTGTCATACCGAGACAAGCGATTCTATGCACGAACGCTAGAGAAAGATGTTCCAAGAGATGAGGCCATTAGGGAAAAACAAATATCAGGAAACGTAGGTCGATACATGTACATGACTAAGCAAACTAGATGGAACAGTATGATAATTTACTTATTTGTTCATTTACTAAATATTAATAAAACTCCAGTTAGTGCCCAGAATTGTTATCCGACATTGTATCTTTGATTTATGCCCGCAACCATTTCTTGAATATTTATCCTAATATTTTTGTTTCACTAAAGGTGAGAATTTTGAAATATAAATGAATACATACATATGTACTTCGGTATAACTTATCTCAAAACATCTTCAAGGCATAATTTTAAAAGTAATTAACGTATAAAGCGTTGACGTTAAAATAAGTTAATCATTGCTAATAGAGGAAGTCAAAGGGCTCCTTTGTGATTCATTCGTCACTTAGTTGCTCGTAAAAAGTTGGAAAACAGAGGCAAGTGGAGCTCTAAATCTGGTAGTGAATGGGTCGAGTTGACATAGTGGAAAATCCTGCATGCCATTCCCTCGACTGAATGGCTATTCGGCTTGAAACTTGAAAGACACATAGATTATCGACAGTGTGACATTGGCATGGATCGACTTACGTAATGGGTCGTTCAAATTGTGACGGGTTTATTTAGGGTCCATCTTCAATGCCTAAACTTAGCCCTTCCTATATTGTAAATTTCCGAAATTTTTTTCAACTTCGTTGCTCTGTCAGCAGTTGTTTGCTCGATGGAAAATGCAAGCATGTAATCAGTATGAGCATCAAATCAATTTGTTAATGGACCACTTTCAAGCGGGCATATTTCTGTTGTCTTGTATCTGCAGCTCTTTGTGTATAAGTACAAAGGCTTTGCAGACATGCATGTGTAGTTCATACCTCTATTTCCACAATAGTTGAATCATTCATAATATTAATCACATCGTCTGATAAATGGAAAAGGCAGCGCGGAAACAATTTAAGTCATTTTTGCTCTGTTGTTTCATGAATTTCATATGAAACAAATGTGTAAAAAACAAAAGGTTAAAGAGAACACAATTCCTAAATCCCAACTCGCATACTCTATTCAAGAGACAAATTTTTTAGGAGAGCGCTCCTTTTTTCTTCGTAGAAGACATCGCGAGGAGCCCAGCTCTTTAACAATGGTAAGTTTAGAACAATACAAAACAACGCAATTTGTCGACTATGAACATGTAGTGTGATTAGAGGGAAATATATTACCATAAAACGGAAGGACTCTAAGGAATTGGTACCAATACGTGTAAACTATAAACCGAAATTGTTTTCCATGTAGTTGGTTTAAAAACGGAATCATACATGAAAAACAAGCTGAAGCCAGAAATATTCCCTAACCATGAAGAAGAATTTGCGAAGATACTACGGCATTATGAAGGGAGCGGAATCGCTGAAGAAGAATCCAATAGTAGGAATCTAAAAAATTCTCAAAACATGATTTCACAAATGGTTTCTCCATCAGGGGGTCCCTTCAATTTCCTTCACATGTACATTTACTCTCCCTCCGTTCGCTCTCCATCCTCCCGTTACTTTCTGCATCAGCTCATTCCGCTGTCCCAAAACTTACTACAAACCTGTCTCATAATAATGTTGCACACCAGGAAGAGGTGAAGTATGCTCACTTTGAAAGATGATATTTCTTGCAGCCAAAAATACTTGATGTATTGTTGTATGCATGTCTTTGTGTATGTTTTTTTCACTTTGGCGTATGTATGTGTGAGCAACTTGTATGGTGATGTATGTAGGTATAGTACGTCGGAATTACATTGTAGAAGACTAGATGAAACCACGAAGAGAAAAAACGTTCTACTTGAAATCAGGCGATCTGAACGAAGCCACATACTTTCTTTCGTTCATCCGTATCAAGCCCGTGTTTTTTCTACCACAGGCCATCTAATACAGTTTTGTTTCCCGATCCGTTTCTATTTTTTCGAATCATCCACATCTTATGGTCTTGCTTATTCCTTGTATTTCTGCAAGTGTGTTTTTATATGGAATAAGAGCGAGGAGAAAATATCTACCAAAAAATATAGATTCAACTCACAACAGAGTATCTACAACCAGAAACTACCAGGTATATCTACAACAAGTGGTGTATGTACTTGCTTACCAATACATATAACAAAACATCCGCAACAAGCAATCCAACACAGAGAGTAGCTCATCAAAGTAGTGCTCCTGTCGCCCCTGATTCCCTCTCCGATTACCCTCACGTCCCATCTTTACCATATCAGTAAGTATCACTGGAATTCTAGGGGAGCAAAAATGTAGCCTTTGAACAATGACAAGATTCAAGAGCTGTATGTTGGTACAAGAACATTACGATCTACGATGAGAACGTGCAGTACACGGACTCGTACTTGCCATTGAAATCCTATTACTAATCGAACGCTGTGGCACATAAGACATCCTAAAACACATGAAGCATCCTTTGACTGGAAATCTATACAAAGGCCGCTTTGAAATGGACCTGCTGGCACACTGTTCGTACAGTCAATTTTCCCTACTCTCTGGAACTGTATAGTATATTGCTTTCTTGGTCAAATTCAATCTGATAAAACAGCAAGGGGGAAATTTCATACAGTCCCAATGAACTTCTGTTTTGTTCCTGCCAATACTAGCTTATGCGTGATTGTATGTATATGTTACATCTTTGATTATTATTGTAGTGCCAGTCTTCACTGATGGTGCAATAATGGATTAATTCTTGTGAAAATTATTCCTTTCATTTTGCATGCTAAACCTCACGTCAGTCATTAATTTGCACCATACATCCACCATCTCGAAACTATTGAAACAAGCTATTCGGCTGAATAATTTTGTTTCAAATCGTATTAAGTGAACTGTTTACAATTATGTGTGCTTTAGCTAGGGAGGCTATGCGAAAGTTTGCATTTCATGTTACAGATAGAAACATTTATGCATATGCCACAGCTACATACTTCACTAATTTCTTTATTCCTCACCACAATTGGATCTCATCTCATAGAATTTATATTTTCAGTAACAACTCTAAACAGAACTAGTATGAAAGTTTTGTGACTAAGGAATGAGTTCAACGCATATGTACATGTTTCATTGTACTTTATGTGCTCAAATTTCTTTCACGTTGTACTAGGTCATGGATATTTTTAAATCTTTTTGGGGATTATAAATGCACTGGGATTCGCTAAAAACTTAATCAACTTTTCGTTACTTACTTAGTATTCATTACTATTCATTACATCTTTTAAGATCCTTCGTAAGACCAAGACAACTGCTAATCTATTAGTTACTTGATGGAGGGATAACAAAAATAGCGTATATTTTTTATTTGTCCAAACTGGCATTAGAATGTGTTGGGGGGGGTCATTTGGGGAGGTCCAAGTCGGTTTTTGCTTCTCTGAAAATTTCAGGTGAGGGGCTAGGGGGGCCTGAAGAAGGTTTTGGTGCCTATTTACTGTGGCTCCATTTTTCGACCGATTTGGTTGAAATTTGACACAGACACTCAAAAAAATATTCTTCATAATATTGTATTTTTAGAATTTCCAAATTTTGTGTTTTAACGGATTTTTTGGATTTTTTCCGTTTGAGTTAAACAAAGTACAATCTACCAAGTGTAAATCAATATTATTATGTAAAATCACTTAAAAGAGTTAATTAAACTTCCCTGTTATGATTGTGATATAATTGATCCTGTTTTGGGGAGTATAACCGGGTTAAAACTGGCGAAATCGAAGTTTTGTTGTACCCATCTCAAAAATTAATAATTAGGCTCTGAAATCAAAATGAAAAATTCTTTGTACTAATGCACTGTAAATACGTCAGGGTAGCTAACTATGCACTGGCTCAATAATCCGGGTTCTAGCGGGTAAAAATCGGTTTTAAGGAACATTTGCTTAGAAATAGTTAAAATTATTCAGATTAATCATAAAGGTATGATCCATGCTTATTTCGGTGATTTTTTGATATCCCACGAAGCCGGGTATTTTCGGGCAATAACGGTTAATAGTCCACTGTTGTATATTATATTGACAATATGTGCTGTCGGAGTTCCTTGAACCAGGTTAGAAACACTATTATAAAAAAGATCCTTGCATTAGAATTTAACGGTGTACATATGTCCGTACGCCCGTACATCCATACATCTAGCTTGGATGATAACTCAAAAACCCGTCCTCCGATTTTGTTTAAAGCTGGTACACATAGTTTCTAGACATAAGGCTTAAATGAGTTCGAAGTTGAGCCGAATCTGTCGAACCGTGTCGGAGTTAGCCAGGTTTTAATTGTTTCCGTTGATATAACTCAGTTAATACTCCACGAATAATGTTCTAATCTGTAGCATATATTCCTAATATGGAAACATTAAGCTGTACATTAGATGAGCAAAATCAATAGCGTGGTTTTGGAGTTAGCCGGTTTTTTTTTTAAATTCATTCGATTTTGTTGAAACTTAGTACATGTAACCGCAAGGCTTAGGACGTGGATTATTTCAAAATTTTGAAAAATCGGTTGAACATTTTCGAAGTTACCCGGGTATGTTTTACAAAATTCATGTGATTTTTCTGAAACTTATATATGTAACCTCCGGGCATATGGAATGACTTATTTCAAATCAAAACAAATTGGTTGAACATTTTCGGAGTTACCCGGGATTTGATAGAAGTACTGATCAAAATAACGCATATTTACTGTAAAATCTAAACAATACTTGGGATGAGATAACTGTGTAGCTGGGCTGGCGGTGTCCCTTCGCAGTAGCACCCCTTTATGGGTGTCATAAATCGTTGCGAAGCGACGCTTTTTGTTTTAAAGTAATTGCTTGCTTTCATACAAGGTGAAAGTGGTCTAACAACGCACTTTCTCGTTTGACCTCTTCAGATTCAATCATCCATTCTCGCCTGCTTCATGAAGAATTTCATATTGAATTGCTCTTCAACATCCATTACACTTATGGATTTTTATTGAATCTCTATCCCGCAGAGATTTTTGATAAGGCAAAGCAAACATTGAACATTGTTTCATTATTTGTATTGTTTTTACTTATGTTCTATCAATTAATGTCTAAATGAACTTAAGCATTTCAATGTATTTCATATATCTCTAATATACTTCCGCACAAAAATTATGAGTGCATATATATCCTTAATCCGTAACCTTGTTAATGTTGTATACTGTTAACGTTTTTAGAGCGGACATTTCGCATTGAATATCATAATGGCTGAACCAGAGTGTGCAACTCAAGTCCAAGAATTATTAATGTCTGGTAGCTATTCAATGTGTCAATTTTCATTAGGTATTTTCCTGGTGAGTAATAAGTTGTCACAAGTTCCTAATCAAGGGAAACTACTTCTGTATAGAGAAAAAGTTTTCATGAAAGTAAAATCAATTAATAAACCTTGGAAGAAAGTTCGTAGGAATCTCATACATACATTGCGTACAACTTGACAAGTATTGAGTTGCAATTGCGGCACTCCCATGTTTGGATAATTGCATTTAAAGCAACTTACGTATGTATATAAGTATATGTTTGAAGACTCTTGGGACTACCCGCATGCTGCCTTTGGAGGATTTCCGTTGAACAAGTTGATGTTTGCAGAAGTTAAAGCCATGCACGACAACACTTCACCTCCTTAACTTGTTTTCACTTCACAAATATATATTTCAAAATATACAGCTCACAAAGAGTTAGTTAAAACATAAATAGGTATACATGGTTTCATCCTATACTCCAGTAACGAGATAAAGGACGGGTGCCCAATATGTTGTAACACATGTTGAACTACATTGAACTTTAACCTATTTCTGTCCACACTGGATCCTTCAAAATTGAAATGCTGCGATAAAATCATGCAAGTATGCTCGTGTTGATATATGTATACCTTGGCGGTTTGATTGCAGTGTATTTGTTATTATTACATGAAGCAGTAAAAAGGAATTATGTATTTAAATCTGCAACAGATAATCAGATTTAAATATACTAATTTAAGCTAATAAGCTGATTTCTTATATTCAGACCATTTTAAGTATACAAACGTATTAACTAAATAAATATATATCTATATATACAAACTCAGGGTACATCGTGGCGACAGCAATAGTAAAAATTTTATATCACTAGCAATTTTAGGTTGTGTTTAAGTATTGATTTTGATCTATTCAGAAGGCTTTATTTATTGACGCAATCGACAATAAAGTCAGCAATTCTGCCCAAAGGTTTCCGGTTTCTGCTTTATTTATGTCATTTAAATGTGTATGGAGAAGCAGAGCGGAAATCCCGGTTTTTAGAATAAGCAATAATAATTTACAGAGTAGTAAAGCATAAAGGATTCTTCTTTCATACAGCAGTTTTCCTTTGATTTTTATTTTGGTCTACTTAAATATCTGATGAACTTTTAGTTACAGAATATGGTACAGTCTTGCTCAAGATTGGCTTGGATGAGCAAAACATTCTGTACACTATTTTCCATTATTTTAGTATTATGTAGTACACTGCCAACAATATGAAAATATAATGGTGCACTGTAGGAAAATCCATAACTTCATAACTTCCACACGTTGTCTACATATGTATCGTATTTAGTGGAGCACACTAATCTTAGTTTTAGGATAGTCTTTTTTGGTAGTCCACAAATAGAAAACAAAAGTAGAAGAACAAAAATAGGCAGGGTAAAAATAGTAAGACATAAATACAATAAAATAAATAATTATAATTGGCATATGTGTTCCCTTTGTTGGGAATGAGCGCCAGAAACCAAGAATCCTTGGGATTAGGTCCATTGGTGGGTAATACACTTTTAATCTTCCCACGTGGCAAAATGGTCACTTGTTCAGTTCATGACACATAAGTAGATAAAATGGTTTATGTAAGAATAGCAGGAGGAAGGAGCAATAGTAGTACTTGACATCTTCGATCCATTGGGTAGATAGATACTTAAACAAGTTTTCCAAGTTTTCTCCACTTCCATGTGAAGGATTACTACATTACTGAGTAAAGAAACGACATATGGATAGACACACACATCCTCACCAAGTCTTCCTTGACATGGAGGAGTCGGTTCTGCAAAAGCAGCTCTATCCTGTGTGCATATACTAGCTAGAAGAAAAGTATCTTTTCCGCTTTGTATTACTCCATAGTACGGTAAACGTAATGTAATGTACGGTGGTACTAAATGTATGAATTTTTTTTACTTTGACTCAGAATCAAACGCAAGATAGTAATGTTCAAGAGTGAAAAGTATGCGAAAAGTATATAAAATAATAGAAACGATCAATATTTTATTTGTACTTGTTCTTTGTTGTACTGAGATACAATGCAGGATCTGACTGGAAAAAAGCTAGAAACTATTTCTTTTTCTTCAATATATGCATTAGTATCTATGTAGCAACACACATGGATAAAATAGATTCCCTATAGTTATACATGTCGCTTCTACAAGGTTATATTTCATCTTCTGCATCAATGTACGTGTCTCGAACACGTAGTCTTGGACCATGGAACAGATAGACGGATACACAGAGGAACACTGCGTTACAACCAGCACCGGAAATTTACTCGAAAAGCGCTTGGGACTATTTTTTCGTTTGGGTTCCACTTCACTACGCCCACTTAAAAAAGAACTGAGGAGAGGAGCTAAAGAATAGAACAGAGAAAGAAAAGTAAGGAGATAGAAGAACAGTCGTCGACAGGTTCCACTGACGGTCTTCATGGACAACGTTTCTATATACTTAGTGTCTTTCCCACATCATAACGTAGAACATATGGACACGCGAACCAACAAGCTATTCCAAAAAGTTTCGGCCTTATGCCCTTCAAAGAACCGCCAGACAACAGCAAAGAGATGACAGCAGGTATGTATGTAGGTTTTAAGGATTTGTGTCAAAACGATTTAACTTAGCTTTCTATACTATTAATCCTCCCTGATTCTATTCGATCATTGACATTGACAGTTTGGAGTGCATGTAATACTTATAGATACACATAACTAACTTGTACGAAATCATTTTAACAGAGTTTAAAAAAATTTCAAGCATGTGGTTGTATTTAAGTAGTGTACGCAACAGTGCGGTAATAGGAGCTTGTTAATTTACTTTTAAAATTGTACAAGCTCATATGACAAGCAGGGAAAGCCTCTGCATTCAGTGAAGGGAACAAAGACATCACTACATACCAACTCTTTTTGAGCAGCATTTCAGTATTAAAAACTTAAAATGCTTCTAGCTATGTATATATTAACGTATATAATAGGATTGTAAAATGCCTTAAACTTGGGCAACAAGTCACCTTGTAGGCAGACGATTACTATCTTTTTTTACCGGGATCTTCATCCAACTACTGAAGTCTAAATGGCCTCAGGTTGAAGAGAAACTACTGAGAAAAGAACTGAGATTACAAAGGCGATCGTGTCACTGGAGGCATTAAAGGGAACGATTCCCGGAGATACCGGCAGGTACCCAGACATGTGAGTGGAGTGCGACAGTAAGTGCCTATGCTTTTAAAGATCTGTGAGGATGACACTACTGCTAAAAGACTGAAAAAGAAATTCTGTGATAATGAAAAACCCGTATAATCACGCTCATAAGTACCACCTCAACAGAAAGTTATAAATTATCGAAGATGTGGTATGACATATTATTCTTCTAGAAATCCTGTTATTTCGTAGTGGGGAGTCTATGGGTGCATTAACCATTCTCGGGATGGCTGATACATACTCAATTAAATCGGTGCCGAAGGCTCCAGACCTGTAATTGACACCATTTAAAATCTTTTCCAAGTTGTTGTTTTTTTTTTCAAAGTTTAAACCAATAATAGATTACCTTTGATATTGTACACTTCACAGCTTTCATCTTGTAAACCTTCCTGTAATTATGGAAGCAAATTAAGTTGTAATTTAATTATGAATAACTTGAACAAAGACATTTTTGTCAAACTAAACCAAAGGAACGACAATAATGACGTTTTTTGGATACCGATTGCGTTAAAGTTTTAATATACAGGAAAGCAGAATATAATTATATAATATTATTATAGTTCCACTAATTGTGAGTACCATAAAATTGTATATACCTGTTATAAAGCTTGTTGGCGGTGAATTTAGCGTCTTTATTATACGAAGGCATTTCTTTTGTGCATATATGTCAAATCACACTAAATAAATCAAAAAGATATAAACTCATTTTGACTATCAATGCATCAAATTCATTTGAGTGAGCATAACAGACAATAAGTTGATACACGTTAATTTGACCTGGAAGGGGATTACATTCTCCTCGAAACGAATTAACTGTGTTGTCGTTCACAAAGTCATTTCGAGTTTGTGAAACTGTGGCCAAAGCATTGAGTATAGTAATTACAATACTTTGTACATAAATATTTGTACATGAGTTCACAAACTTGCTATAAAGTAATTTATTTGCACTTCAAGTCAATAAATTGACGTTCTCATAATGATATTGCGAGCAAGTCGATTAAGCGATGTGGACAATTTAGGACGAAGGGGAGACATAGAGTATAATAATTTATGGAAATGTCGAGGTGCGGCTGGGTTGTTTCCCAATTACACGGGGAGAAGTGCACTATATGTTGTGCACAATTTTGTGAATCTACAAAAATAAAATGTGCTGACTGAGATGAAATCCTAGCCTGTCCACTACATCATCGTTTACCGGTCATTTAATAACAAAGCACAGGAAGTGTATAGTGTTTACGGCTGGGTAATTTAAATATTAAGCGAAACCCCACAACTGTATTGAGAATGATGTATTCAAAGTCTTTGGCTGTTGCCTTTTCTATCATAACCTTTCTATGGGAGAGGCATGCACATGATACATAATATCTCTGGAGCACATGTAATACAGCTATGTTATGAGCAGGGCTTAATTACTTTTATCTATATACCTAATGCATTCGAACGTTGAGATTTGCGTGCAGGTTAGTGTGGAGGAAGTATCTCTCTAAGGTAATTAACTATTCATTGCCCACTTCGTTTGCCATATATACTATGTAATACACATTTGTTTGTGTGAGAATCGAAAAATAGCTCCTGTACCAATCTAACGCATATTTAGGAGCAGAACATTAGTAGCATCGCTTGTTGGAACACGTGAAACATTCATTATACACATGTAATAGAGGCTTCTGAACTATTGACCATGCGACAAAGCCCATAAAGAATTAAGTACAGGCAATAATCATATGAGATTAAAATGACATGAAAAATAACATCAACTTGGCCAGTTCTGCTACCGTTGCGGTTCTATCTGGTTATACTTTCCGTGTTTGTGCATCGCTTTTGCAGTCCTTCATTATTCATTATTTATCATCTGTGAATAACCTGCATACACAATCGTTGAACCATTTCCATTAAATGCAAACCTTCCTCTGATCTTTCTCTGCCTTATTCGTCTCACTCAATAGACACTGACAGGTCTAGCTACTTGTAAGTTATGATACAGCTTAGTCAACCTTTCTGAATCCACCATCAAAACCTTGCCCATCTCAACTTCTCTAGAAAGCGAGAGCAAAGTTTTTCATTCATTCTGATATGGAATAAGTTCTGTAAATAAATAATTACATATACTAAATCAACCACCCATTGGTCCATCATCTTGCTCGGAATTCTCCCAGTGAACTAAGCCGCTACACTTGACATGATGAACCACCACAAGTCATTAAATGGTATTAGCAACGGATATCGCAGTACGTATTTTAATGTAATACTTTCGTAGTAATCCAAAATACCTTGATTGTTTAGCTAGTTTCTCCCGTATATTCTTTAATTTTCTTAGTCAATTATTTTACTGAATTATTATCGTATGTTAATAATCTGGTTAATAACAAACAAATTAACAACTTCGTAATTACGTATTTTGGTTCATCTGGCTGCATGGAGAGGAATATTTACTCACCGACAACAGAAGACTTCGATAAATTGATTGGTGAGTATAAATTAGTAAATAGCATGTCACAGTAAATTATTAAGCATTCAGTGCAATGATATAACCAATATGTTTTACAAATAGAGGAACAAGATTGCTTCGAAATTTCTTTGACTAAAGAAAAGAAACATAATGCAGTAAGTACTTTGTATGTTGTTGTAAAATAACATTGAATGGATATAATACAATTATGATAGGAAAGGATTGGAGACGAACTTAATTAAAATATAATAATAATAAATTCTGTGTTCTCATAGAGCTTGGCTAAAGAAATTCGTAAACTGAAAAAGGATCGCCGAAAGGAAGCACACAAATTGGAAAAGCAAGTTTTGGAGTTGCAGTCAACTACCTTACAGTTACAAGAAGTTATAAAAGTACGGTAAAAGTAACTGTGAGTTGTAATAGTAGAGTATCGATTGTTTACAACAAATACCTAGGCTTATTTAAATGAGTTTCTAATAATTTATTAAGTTGATCAATTGTTAATTTTTGGTACCACAGAATCTCGAGGAGCAAATTCTGGAGCAGAAGGCTGAACTGGAAGATTTGAAGGCCGTAAGTATATTGAAATTCAAAACGTTTACAAAAGAAATCAATATGACCTTGCACTTGAGAATAGCTTTAAATTCTAAGCATGTAGTTATGTAAACCAGTATGTATTCAATTGATAGATCTCCGTCTTTGTAGAAATCGGTTAGAATGCAGTTGTCGATGAAAGTCCCGGAAGTAGCAAAAGAAGCGGAGGTAAATAGTAGTACCAAAAGCAATGGTAATCAGGCCAAAAAATCCCCACAGGACCACGATAAAAGCAAGTTCAAAAAGGCAGCCTCTTTGGTGACCGAACTCATTCAAGTAACCAAATATTTTACCTTTCTTAATACCTCAACCTCTTTGAATCTGATTTGAATTTTTGATGGCGAAATAATCAGTCGCTTAAAGTTCAAGATATTTCTTTTAACTGTATTTGCCCACTTTTATAATACTATAACAGAGCTTCGAAGCAGTAGCTGCAGCAAATAATTCTGACCGGACCTATGATAATACGCGACGTCGTAGAACTGTGTCGGGATTTCGCACTGTCACTTTGTAAGTCTTCATGTAATCTCATCTTAAAATGTTGCTATACTCATAACATCGAATAAATGCACACATAATCTCATTTGTACATTGCTGTATTTACAAGTCACTCAGTGGATTTATGTTCGGGTCCTCACAGTTCGCTACAATGAAGTCGATTCCTGTTTTATTTTACTACTCGCACTTCTGTACATACGTAGATATCGCATATAGTTCCTATGCTCTTGTCTGTTTATACATTATTTTCTAATTTGAATTTCAAATTAAGAACATACAAAATAGTGGCAAGACTACTAACAATCCAAGCTTAACTCTTTGTCTGTACTGTACATATGATTTCTCGAAGAGTATTGTAAATTCAAAGAAATAATTAAATACACAATTAATGTAAATCAACTGTGGAAACTAACCTTGACCGACAAAAACCAAAAAATTAACTTTTTATGTTTTTTGCACTGTATACTTGGAAATCATTTAAGTTACCCTCTTTGCAAAATTTTGATTTATTTTAATTCATGTTACATACTTTAAAGTAAAAATTATCACAAAATAATTTTGAAGCGGATATCTAAAACACCCGAAGTTCCCCTCTCTAACTCTCTAATTTAAACTCAGAGAACTTGAATCAGCCATATGTGCACATGTTGCTGCCATTAATAGCCAAGCACTTTGTTGAAGAATATGTATGTTACAGCCTCTGTGTGTTTCAAAGTGTATTTCCTCCTTCAATACACCAAACAATTCATAACTTAGAAATAACTTTTCAGCTCATGCAATATTACAAACAAAAGCTGTGCTCATCCGCATTCGCACTCTAAATAAACCTTTAGTTATCCATGAATTCAGTATACAAATAAGGTGTATAAGTATTTGTATATGTTTGTTGTAATCCATCTACATACCTAACAATGTGTGTAATAGCTACTAACTTTATTCCTCCCGCCCGGTCGGTCCAAAGCTGGAAAACTAAACAAAATCTCTGATTCTTTTTATTGTAGTGTTATATAGGACGAACATACCTTGGCGGCAAGCATTCGAATGTATAGCATGGATTTATTATGAAAGTAAGCTACACGCTCTCATGAGTTTGCCTCCTGGAAAAACACTCATTTATGTAACTTCCAAAGAGTGTTGGGAATCTAGTGTAAAACTTGCCTCTGCTACAAGACACGTGCCTACAAATTACTCTAGCTTGTTCACCAGTTGCGCTTGAGAGAGTTGATGTCAAGAGTTATGCCCATCAATATTCTTTCCATATAAGATAGATCCGAAAAATTTAACTGACGTGAAACATTAATCCTAGGTCTTAATGTAAAGCCAATAGTGATAATTGATTTAGTGTCGGACAAACGGGTTTAATGCATTAACAATTTGTTTAATAATGTACCAGAACCATATATTATCTTAATATGACATCAATTAATCTCTCGTATTGTTAAGAGAAAGTGTATTATGCTTAACAGGCAGAACAAACTTTTATAAATAAAAACACCGCAGCAAAAAATATGGAACAGTTAAAGAGGAGTTGTCGTGTGTATGGGAATGGAAAATCTAGAGGAAGATATAATGCAGGTGGCACAAGATTGAAAAGAATTGACTGTGAAAAATGAGTTTCAGAGTGAATAGGCAATGTTATTTGTCTTGCAAAAGAGCTTCTAGTGAAGCTGCAGCAAATACTACCTTATATGGATAATCTGGGTAGAGGAGTGAGGCTAGTCTGTATAAATAAATAAGGAAATTCCCTAATGACACGCTAATGGTATGAAAGTTTAGAACGTGACCAGTCAGAAGAATCGATTGAAAATTATGAATTCTGGTGAGGAGAAAGTGAAGGAAATGCAGGAGGACTACGAGAGAGAGAGTGTGTGTGTATGTGTGGAACGAGAGGGATGCCTACGAGAAAAAGGAAGATCTGATATAACATTTGAGACTTGGAGTATTCACATTTTGTGGGAAGCATATGCGATATTTCAATACATAAAACATGCAATGTAGGCGGGAAATTCCCTTTGGTTTTTAAATTATCATTGCAATGCGGAAGGCGAGAGGGCCTTGAAGAAGAGCAAACAAGTTGGAAGGAAAGAAGAGTGTTCTGTCTTCTACATTAGTGACGCTTTATGGTTGCCTGCGTTTAAATATGGATGCCTTCAAGAAGACACGATTCAAAAACTTGCTCTTATCCATTTCCTATCCTATGTATTCTTGTTCACTCACGATGGATGTATCCGGAGATAGCCAACAGATAGGTGGGTAAAATGTGAGCAAATAGCATTCAAGAAATTTTGCGTGTGAGAATGGTCCTGCATTGCCCTCTCGCAGGAAGGATTTCAGAATAAGAGAACTACCTCCTGAAGAGTCTTTATTCATGCAGATATACTGATGCTCTTTATATTCAAATAACCTTCACTTAACTATATAAACAACAAAATACAGGTGATACCAAAATATCATCTCTTGTACAGAATCGGTAGTACAGAAACAATACAATGTGCAATTAGATGTACACTACAAAGTGAATGACATAAAACTAGTTATACTATACCGGAGAGCATCTAGATTGAAGCTTTCACTGATTACAGAGGTAAGACTGTGGTCTTTTTCAAGTCACCACTTCTCAACATGTAGTGGCAAGCTACATCTTCAGTATGTAGACCCTCTTGTATAAGTCAAGGAAGAATAAAAAAAGACCGAGCATCCCAGTTTGGTTAGTTTAGTCTGCTTCCATGCGATGGATAATCCCCTGCCTTTGTCTTGCTGTTGATGATACTGATGATGGTAGTTGCTCAGCACTGCGTAACAGTCACACTACCCGGGATATGCTTACTCTTTTGCGAACGAGATTTCACGTCTTCAAGCAAGCTCCGGAACTGTGGCCAAAAAGAAAGCTGGAGGACCATTTGAGCATTCAAAAGTACCGTCTGGTCCAGAGAAGATAGCAAGATAGCTTAAGAGACACGCACGCCAAAATAAATCCTTATCCTATCCTATCGTTTCTTTTTGCACTTATCCTATCCTATAATTCCACTTTACCATCACGTACAGTACTTGCACTACTTCTCTATATGCACTACCATTCATATTCTTCGTTTTCATCAATAGGTACACAGCAGTGCGTACAGGCACACCGAATACTCCTACGTTGACTCTATAGAGGCATACTGCAACACTAGTACCTATGTACATTTACGATTAGTTACTCCGAACTTGGACCTCTTCTTTCAAGTCTCTCACACTTTCTCTCTCTTCCATGCTACTCCTTATAGTGAGTACTGAAACATTCAGGGAATCGAAAAGGTCGCTGCTCATTAATCATTCAACGTAAGAGTACCAGAGACGAAACTTATACTTTCTCTGTGTTACACTTTCTATAGAGTCCGTGCCTGTTTTCTTTGCTGGATCATTCGGTTTCTTTTCATATACATTTCATGTGTTATCCTACTCTGAAAAATTAACTGTACTTTTTAAGCTTCCTTTTTCTTATATCTTTACAGAGAAATCGAAGCAGGACTTTCAAGGTCTTAAGACACTATATCCATGACCTCTGCAGTCCGCTTATCTCAGGCTCAGGTGCAGGGGTTCTAAATTAAAAAATCAAATTGATTTTGTGGTCTAAACCTAAAATGCAATCAAGTCATCAAGTACATACATCATTAAAGCTACCTAACAAATCACTAACTAAGTCCTACAATTTTTCCTTCATCTAACCTTGCTTTCAGTATTGTATCTTTATAAAGTATTTATATGGTGATAACTGATTACAGCTCATATTCTGTTTGCTTTGATTCAAGCAACATTTTAACTGGAATTAATCCGTGTACTACGAAGTGGTTCCCCAACTTTTATTTCACTTTCCAAGTACTTCTTTACTTCCTGGAGAAAGTACAGAAAGCATGTTTTTTTTAAATTACATAGTACAAATTGCTAAGTCTTGAATCGTAAGTCATAAAGAATATATTAAGATACTAAAGTATTGCAGTTACTAACTAGAGTACATATACACGCACACACTACTACATGACCTTATACTGCAAATCACTCTTAGTTCATACTTTCAAAGAAGTTTGGGGGAGAAATGAGTATTCGTGGAATTCATAATGAAAACTTGTGGTTTCCGCCACTACAAATACTCAAACTTCCGTGATTAGTTAGACGCTACTTGTGTAGTATGGAATGTCTACAAGTAGTATATTTGCTGAGTGGGCTTTGGGGAATTTTGGGACTTCAAGTTATGGTAATTTTCTGGAACAATTATTAAAATCAAATGCTATATACGTTGTTACTAGTTTTAGATAACTAATTGCGTTCGAGATATTCTAAAAGATCTGCATATATCAGTCCAAGTGGCTAAATAGATAAACTTTCGTTCAAGTTGTTTAAACCTGACTGAATTTGAAACGTAATTCAAACAGTTGTAATAAAATATGTGATTTTCTTAGCAATGTTTACATGAATGTTATATTACGATATTCTAGGAGACAAAAATATAATCAAAAGAATGAAAAGAAAACCAGTATACTTACCCACTACAAGGGTGTTGCAATCCACAAATATGATTATGACACGCATGGGTTGCATAATGAAACAAGTTAGAAGAATTGCAAAACTTAAAGACAGAACTTTCGAGTGAAACTACTAGTGGTGAAATTGTAGTGTGGCTTCTACCCTTTCGGGGTCACATAACTAAATTCCGTGTGACCATTTGGAGTGTCGTCATGTTCACATTGTGTACTTCCTCTCCTCTCATCCTGGCCATGTTATATCCAATGAAAAAGTAATTTTACAGTAAAACTTGAGACAATGTTCAAATGCGAGATAGAAAGAAAAAGGAGACAACAGTAAACGTAAAAAAGGACAAAGTGATATATCACCAAAAAACATGTTTTTCCTTTGAATGAGTCTCATGCATAGCCACAACACTAAGAATAATAATAAGGGAATGTAAGTACAATATATATGCACATACTTATCACTCTTGTGGCGTTACTTCAAGGAGTCCATAGTTGCCTCTGTCATGCATATATTTACAATTCACTTTTACAAGCGATTACATGAAGATGTTGAAAAGGCTTGAGCGAAAGACGTTTTGCTTACTGTGTACAACTTTTAGCAATATTCTAATCTTTCTTAAGCACAAAAACATGCCTATGCTCAATATAGAAAAGTTTCAACAACCAACTTTTTCTCATATAAGTAATATCAGTCGGGTAAAAAACACGATGAATGCCTGGTGCTTGCCCCACAATCTTGCATAACACATACACCAAGTTTTCAAAATAGAATACTTTTATCGCATTAAGACTTGGTGAAAATCTTTGCTTATCTTCGTTATCTTCGTAGTACGTTAAATGTAACTTTTGCAAACGTCCAACATATTAAACTATACATATATGTAAACGTCATACATGTCAAACTCTGATTATAGATGCTGCCTCTCACAACGTGTACAGTCATGCATTTATTTAAGGTTGTGTACATCCTCCCAACATTTAGAGACAGTCGGACTAACATGACTTCTGCTTCCACGAAGTTTAGTAAATCACACACAAAAAATCACCGCATCCTTTGAGAGTAAAAACATGTATACATTCTTATGAAGTTCAGAATATAATTTTTATATTACGTATTAAAGTAGCTACCTCAAAATGAAAATACTACGGACGATCTAGATCTCTAGCAAAAATAGTCTTTCGTTTGGGAATTGTGGACAATGGAAATGAGTGCATCCACTTCACAACCACATCCAATTGACTCTGAAGAAGATAACGGAAAAGTTGAGGAAAGCCAGGCAGACTAATTCTATTCATACTTGTCCTTGATTCTAGAAACTATCGAAAAGGAAGTCAAACTAAAACTTTTTTACATCCAACTTGTCAATAGTTATATGGCGGTGCTTACAGATATCACCACAGTTTGCTGCAACTAATATAGAAAAATCCAAATCGCTTTAGTGATGCTCACTGACAAAACTGGCAGCTTCCCTGACTCCAATTCTTCCCAAGAAGTTTAAGTTAAGCCGACATTCTACCCAAATTGTGCCAATATTTTCAGTTGAATTCTCTTTTCAATTTAAAATGCTGTGACAATTCTAAAAATATTCTTTACGGATTCCAAGCACGAATTCATTCAGATTAATTCCTGAAATAAAATATCCGATATAAATTACATTTACCGACTCAATAACTTTAATACCGAGTGAATTAAACTGCTGTTGCATACAATAATTTTGGGAAGAATTGCTGGCCGACAAATCCAATCGATACCTTTTCTACATCGAAACAGCATGACAGGCTTGTGTGTAAGTTGTACAAGTGCATGCCTTTAACTGAACAATAAAATGCCTCCCATGGGCAGGTCTAGCACTTTTATAGAATATTATGCATATAAAAACAAGACAGACATGACGTAATCGATTCAAGCTCGAAGAATGCTTTGACTACCAACAATTTTTGTACGCCAATACGGTTCCTTTTGTAATGACGACGGCAAAAAGGAGTGTATGAGTATTTATTTACAAGATTCCACACGATGTCTTGACTTGGGGAGTATTTACATTCTTTTATATATTGCAGCCGCTCTGGTTGATGTGCAAACTTTATCGAACTCCGTATATATACATATAATTATACCGTATCTGAAATCTTCATTTAGCTTCAACAAGGTTCAAGTTTCGCTCTGGCCGGTAAAGATAAATAGAAATATGTCGCTTAGGCTGGCGAATGTAGGTTAAATCAACTGCACAAGAACAAATTACATGAGAATGTAAAGTCCATGCGGTTGCACTTCCAGAGAAAGAAAGTGAGAGAGGAAAGGAGAAAAACAACGAATACCGGAATAATCCAGCTGATGGGGCTACAATGATGGGCCCGAAGACTAAAAAAATATCTCCGTCGTCGTATAAAAACCGGAACAGAAAGTGCAATTGAAACAAGAAATTTCCAAAGTTCCGCTACTCTACATGACAACTAGAAATGTTTATGCTTTCCAAGTTCGTAAAATGACGATGGGAGGTACCAGTCCCATCTTTGTCCTGAGTCAAGTGCTTTCACCCGCCGTTTTGTATAAAATAGGAATATATTTCTGAGCTTGTATAAATGCTTGTATAATGTAAACGTTGACGCACTGTATTTATTAAATGATTAATCTGAAATGCGATTTTAGCCGTGGTTCTCTTAAAATTCCTGGAACACTGTCTTAACAGATACAATTTTGAAAGAAACACGATGAATCTGGCCTCTAAATTTGGCACTGTACATACATACATATAAAATGAGACAAATCACAGTGGGTTAACTCCAATTTTGCATATACAAAGCATAATAATATTGACATCACAAGATATGTAAAATTAATAACCTTATTTAATGAAAACGACATGAAGATTTTTTCAAGTTTCTCGAAAAAAAAATACCCAACCCACGTTGTACCTTAAGTTGCATTATTTTGCATCAATTTCAAACTCAGACTAATTTTCATGTCTACACTAAAACATCGCCTTTATGAATGTACATACAATATGCGCATAGAAAAGAACGAGCTCAAAACAAATTAAATATTTAAATCTATACTCATTCTAAAAATTGTGTAAAGGAAAGTTCTAAAGAAAGTTTACTACCGAAGTTGAAATTCCTACTGATGTATGAAAAGAAAAACTTCTCAACTAAAATGTTATTACTGAATTTTCTGAACAATTCTGCGGAATTGTTTGAAGGTTGCGCTGCTAATAATTGTAAATGTAGTTGAGAGATAAAAAAGCCAAGGGCTTTTAACGTCAGGCCAATTAGTAAGACTGACGCAAGAAAACACTTACAATGAAATCTTTTTTATAAATTTGTACTTTGATAAGCCACATGGCATTGCTATTGCTAAAGTTCAAATAGCATTCGGAAAAAGGCCTCCCGACGTTTTAAGTTCAGAGTTAAGAGAGGTTCAAAGTTTTGAAACTACGCCTGTCTATCAGTGAAAAGAAGAGACGACAAGAAAGAGAAGAAATATAATGAATGTAAATCTGGTAAGAAATCAGCAGATACTCAAAAGTCTTTCTAAACGTTTACCAAAATAATTCTGAAAATATATTTATCCATTTATTCCTACTGCTGCCTACATTTTGAAAGATTGCTTTGTAAAAATGGTAGGAAAGTCGTTCCTCAAAGGGATTATCACAACTTTACAGAGGCACTGTCAAAATGTTATGTAATCAAGTATCCCCATGTTGTCAATTCACGGGGATCATAAATTGCATACGTAGAGTGTGACCAGAGAGCTTGAAGTTCGGCGCACCTCCACTTTGTTCATCTCTCACAAATGAGTTTACAATTTCTCCTTTAACACCGAGCCCATAGGATGCCGGTTTAAGGATGGGAGGTCTACTATCAAAATCCTACTAGGCTTGCCTAATACTCCCTGTGAAAATTTTCAACTCGTTATCTTGTGTAATGTTTGTACTAAATTCCAAATAAATTAATGTATACCGAAGGTACTTGCTGTCGAACTGAAATTCAACCAGCTGGCAACATGCGGAACGATTGTGCAAGTACGAGGCCGAGAGCGGTAGTTGTTCGTACTTGGTTGGTTTTGCAAACAGCGGAAATAATTTGTTGCATTCGACTCACTATTCATAACGCAATGAAGCTAGTATACACACTAACAGAAAATCTTATAATAAATTCTTATATCATATGTTACGTAAAAAATTTAAAATAGTATAAATTATTACTACGTATGTTACAATATTTTTAGCATATAAAATTACATCCAAGATTAGTAATCATGCTTCTCAGGCTCACAAAAGATAGTTCGAGTATATTAAAAAAGTTAATCCTTAAGTTTAATTGGCGGCACGATTTAAAAACCATGGGAATACTACATCAATCCAATTCAAAAATGCATTACGGTAGGTGTCACCTAACAGAAGTTACAGAACACAGGCAGAAATCACGATACCGACTTGCATAATTTATTAAGATTCAGTAATAATTACCAAGCAATGTTGACGATAATATAGAACTTTCACTTAGCTATGAAAGTATTTACAGAAGAATTAAATTTATTGTAGGTGTTCAAGTCTCATTTCTTGCTTATCTCATCTCGGGTAATGACAACATTTATTTTAAGCTACTTTTATACGAACAACAGTACACAGGTAGTACAGTCGATGGAATCACACTTGATATACTCACCATAGTTATTGTTCACTGGATTCACTCGGCTCTGTCTCGCTTGGGTAGTCGAATCTTTATAACGAATGACTGGTGTGACTTTATATGGAGTAGATAAGGATGAGTATAGAAGTGATATTGCAAGTTGCTTCGCAGAAAACATCTTACAGAGAGAATACTATTCGTCAAGCACCTAATTATATCCTTACTTGTACGCTATGGTATACCTTCTGTATTTATATCGACGGGGTAAATGGTGGAACGATTATGGTCTTGAGTCGTGTTTGTCGGAATGTTATTTCTCCACACTTACATGGTTGGTTGGCAGGGCTCTCCTCACACAGCAACTTCAGATGCTGAGAGCAGTCACCACAATCTAGGAACGAAACAATACAAATGTTAATGAGTGTCTATGCAAATGTTGATTGTGATAAGTCGGAATGTGTAGGGAATAGACCCTATTTGTACCAAGACTATCAATTCGATGTGTAGCAGTTCGCCCACTTAAACTTGTAGGTCCTTCAAGTAGAATTATACTCGCCGACTTAAAGTTCTGTTTAGACTTCAACATATTTCTGCAGACGACATTTAAATATGTTTCCAATGGTGAGCACCCTGGTGTGCAGAATAGTACTCTAGCTTTAACTCTCCCTCTCCTCATTCTCCATACCTTTGAAGGTATGGACAAGCAGACTTTAGCCGACTTAGCTTCTCCTCCAGTAATCTCAAGTCAGTATGGTTGGACAGGCTTTCCGTAAGAGCACACATTTGAAGATTTGCATAGATCCTAATTTATTTTATCATTCAGGCAGTTGAAGCAACAGAATCATTGCACTGTGCTCGCCTACATAGCTTGGTGCTTTATATTACATATATTTGCACAAAAAGCATTCTGTAGTACGTGCATAACTGAGATAACTGTATTCTAGATTTCAGTCATTTGACTTGAAACCTAAGCCATGGGTCACGTCAAAGTAGCGGAGTACACTCTGTTTATATTTAAAGGGAAAGCCTCAGGGAAATTTTCCGTGTAAATGATCCCAGTATTGGCAAATATGTACATGATGCAAATTCAATGTTTTGCCACTTCTCATCCATCATGTAATTAAATTCTACTATTGTCTACCCCCTTTTCGTTGTATCGCAAAGTCATATTACATGAGTCCGCAGTAGTCTCCCCAGGCATTCATTTGGGAACACAACAAACAGTCAAAGAAAGGAGCACAACTTAAGAAGACGGATCGATTTGAAATGAGTCAAGTCAAGGAAAAACTACAAGACGATGAAAAATTAAATAATCGACAAAGTTTCGAACCTCATCAGGAGAATCATTAGTCAACATTAGCTTCAATGAGAATCGTGGATAACTTACGAAGTCATTACTTAGTTTCTGGCTTAGTTTCTGCAACCACTCAAGATCCATTTTTATTTATGTTTCATATACGCTTGTTACATCCAGATATAAGAATCCATAGGAATTGCTAAGGCCTTTCTATCCTCATCTACAATGAAAAATAACTAGTAAGATTTTACTTTACAAATTCAACCTCCAAAACTTTTCTAATTGTAAGGAGTTTATTAACCACGGCTACATTTATATGAAATCTATTTCTTTGTAAGGTGTTCTTTGTTCTAAGACTGTGTTCGAGGTTGTTCTGGATCTCACGTAATTAGTCATCCGTAATGCTCGCATAGTTTCGGTGGCTTCATTCAACCTTGTACAACTATTATTCGGTCTCAATTATTCTAAAAATCAGTAATACAATAAATTTATATGTGAGGAGATGCATGATATTACAATTAATATAAGAACTAATATTCAGTATGCACCAAAGATTCAAGTCTCCAACAATGTTGTATAAATTATAAGCTATATCAGTTAAACAATCAACCATCAATGGTTTTTACCCCAATGTATCTTAATCATTCGAATTCATGACTAACGACATCATGTTATACACGAGAACACATTCTTTATCATTACAAACTTTGGCTAATGGAACTTTCGAATGTAATTCCTACGAGAATGTCTGATTCAACCTAAAGATAAGATCCAGTCTACCGTATCTCAATTCCAAATCCCACACACGACTGGCAGGAAAAAAATAATTTGTTTATAATGAATCTTCCAGCCTTGCGAACACATTGAATTCACTTGTGGAACAATAAACTGGCATGATAAAAAACAAATTTAACTGTCCCAATCCAATTGGTTGCATTGTCGCAATGCAGACCCAACTTCAAACTTGATACATGAGCTTCCAGCAAGTCACACGCGGTAATGCCAGTGTCGGTAGAAAGCTTCACGATCACTAGATTGCATTTTCATTGAATACACATGGAAACGAAAGGAATCAGGATCGCGAACAGAATGAATACAATGCTTTATATTACCGACAATTTCGTTGAGGCGATTTCTAATATAGATAACTTTGCTGTGTACAACTTGTTAGATTTACACAAGTAGAAAATTCTGTAAAATTATGAATCCATTTCAATTTTGCTATTGTCGATCTTGTCATATAAACGGCACATAGGGTTTTAGAATTCTGTTTGTTTAGATAGGTATATGACTGAAGGATTCTGTTTTATTTTTGTTATGCCAGTGTTAGTTTAACTATAAAAGTACCTACCGTACGTTCACTTTGCCATTTGTACATACACGTATATAGCAGGTGGGCAGAAAGTAGTATAACGATTTGAATGTTGTCGATATTAAGTTTCAATCACCCATTCACGATAGGCAAGCTATCGAGCGAGTTAACATGGAATTAATGTTTCATTGAAAATGAAAAGTACTACAAAATCATTTTTCATGTGTATTTAATAAGAAGTAATTGCTTATTTGGGTTGCTTTGATTTTAATTAAATAAATTTAATAATAATTGGGTACAGTACCAAAACTATTACATTGTGATGTTATAGAAAATTTTAAGAACTAAAATAAGAATTAAATAGAACAATTACTATTATTCGTTAAATTTCAAAGAAAGTTTATGTATACACGTTTAGACACACAACAAATACATTTTGCATGAACAGATGAAGAGATGATCTAATAGAAATAAAGTGTAAATGGCTGGATATGTGACAGCACAGCGACTTGAAAAGCTTGTTTTTCTGCGTTTTATTTGAAAAAATTCCAAGTTTTATTCCAGAATGAGGGCAAGTTCGACGGAAGATAATTAATTAAGTGTGGGAATAAGGGATTTGGTCAGTTCGGAAAGTTTTAACGATAAGGGAGTGTATCTATATATAACTACCAACATACGTTATTTTATTTAACAGCTTATACCATCAGCACAACAGTTTTAACAGATTAGGAAACATTAGACCTGTATCGTTACGCGTATGCTTAAATGTTTCATGTTTGTAATTGGAGATGCGGGTAGATAAATAAGAAAGAGAAAGGATGATGCAGCAGAGCGGAATCCGGGAGAACACTCAATTTTCCATGTGAGAAGACGTCAAAAGCCCGGTAACAGTATCAATCAGGCTGATCTTTCCGTAAGTTCATCCTCCTTGTCTATCACTGTTCATCAGTTAGGCATGCACGTTCGGGCAATCTTTAACACATTGCTTTCTTCTCACAAATACGGATATATGGGAAACCCCAGCCAAACCTATACGCTTCACAGTATTCCTCATAGTTACATGACCTATTTTGAGTAAATGTTGAGCATCAATCTTACAGGTTAGAATCTGCCATACATGCTTCCAACCAACAGATAAACTTCCTTGACAAAAAATAATTGCGAAAAACATTTGATGTACATCCTTGATTTAGTATGTTTAATTGGTTACTATTGCTGTCATAAAGGTGGCCAATTGAATTACCCTACATAGAGCTTACCTACAATTCCCACTTAAATCCAGAGCCTACCTACAGGCAAAATATCAGCCATAGCCTACCTTGTTGCCTATATAATAGGCAAGTACATATGTTATATATACTTTTATAAACTGGTTCAAATGTGTTTCCTTCCTACCTATTTTGCTAATAGACTATCCTAAATTTTCTTCTGCCTATCCTATAATTTCCTGTTTTTCTGGAATTTCAGCAGTAGCCTATTTGCCTAGACAAAAAATTTCGCGCCAGCCTATAGCCTCGATTATTTTTGGCAAAATTTTTGGTGCACCCTACATCCTTCCCTATTTGGTGGCCTATAAGTAGGCAGGCCGGCCACCTTTCAATCCTGTAAAGAAATTGTCGGTTCATGATTAGTAGGCTAAATTTAGGCTGACAATGGTGACACAAAAGTTGTGATCTATAAATAGCTGCCTTACAGAAAGCTATGATTGCAATTTCAAAGCTTTAGCTTTTGAAAAAATTATTTCAGTCATAACATCTGACCAATGAACGCGAGACCCTCATTGAGCTTTGTCTTGAAAGAGGTCCAAGTTTTTCACATGGTATCCCTTTTCTAGCGTCAGCAGTTTGAATGCTGAAGATCACAACAAATCGATGACTTTTACTTGGATCTTATCTGGAAATGAAATTGCCAAAAAATCTGCTATGTAGTTAAAACCGAGTCGATAAAAACGGGATACATGGATACCTTATGAATGTAATGATTCCAAGGCTTTTAACGTTGCGTGTCTTAATGCTCACTCGTACATCTTTCGGTTTAAAAAAAGAGGTCAAGAAAAAGGGCAAAAGTGAGACGGGAGGTTATAAACCCAATGATTCCTTGACTCCAAACGCGCTTGAATTATTTTTTCTTAGTACATTCACAGTAGGTTTATGTGTAAAAGTAATTTTTTTAAATATTCTGCGTTAATTTGATATCACATAGTACACCTGGATATAGTCATGAATTGAGCGTAAATACTAAGGCAGAAAAGATGTAAAATACATAGGTACATTAGTCACATTATGCTTTAAATTTTTCTAAATGAGGTACCCTGATTTCTTTCCCGAGGCGATTTCCAGGTTAAAAGCACATTGTAGAAATCTAGAAAAAGTTATCTTGCAACAGGAAAGTTGTAGCACGGAAATGCGAGTTTTACGCATAAGATAAAATTAATCTACATGTCACAAATAGAGTACGACTTTTTTACGACACATGTTCTTTTATATAAGTATCATATGTTCTGTTTACGTGAAGTGCACAATAGTAATGTTGCTGTAAGCAACTCCGAGTGTCGTTGGGATAGACAATATTATGTGTGTTATCTCAGCTGAACATCTTAAAATAATATGTATTTTTCATAATTCAAGGTGCTAGATAAAGTTGAGAAATATCATTTGGCTTGAGGAGGACTTGGCTGTGATTATGGCATCACGTTCACAATATGAAGCATTAAGGGTCGTTTCTTTTCATTTACCTTTGCCAGAGGCACGATTGGAATCTGGCAGTCGTACCTACAAACTAACTTACGAGTCCTTCTGTCCCCTATAAATCTTCCTCAAGTGAATTTGGAGAACCATTAGAAGCTTCATAAAATTTCTCTTACATCTACTGGTTCCCTTCTGAATTTCTCATGCATGTGTCGTCTACTTGAATTCTCGACAATTCCCTCACTACGTCTTGGAGTCCAAGTATGTATTAAGCACGACGTCTCATTTCAGTCGACCCCAGTGAAGTCACTGCAGTTGAACACGAACGCTCGAGAATATCTCACAAACTCTAAATTTCCTTGTAATGAATGCCTTTTTTTCAAATCTACTATTATTTGTAGATGAAACATTCTAATGTTTATTTCATTGAGCACATTTAGAACAAAATTCAACGCTAGTTTTTAATGAAATAGTCACACGAGTGTGCGAACCATTGGAAAACTGGAAATCATATTCTTAAACTAAAATTAAAATTTCTTGGAAGAAAATGAAGGAGAGTGCAGATGGGCTGTAATTCATTTCATTGATAAGGGATTCCTTTCGTGTCAGATTAAACATCGATTGGTTTGTTCCTTTTATTGTAGACCTAAGACTTTCCAAATGTGAACACAATCAAAAAAAATTCACGTCTTCTTCACATTGCATACACGAAAAGGAATTTCGGAATAATTTGCATGCAGATGGAACTTACTGAACTATAGATTGTTAGGCAGATGTCAAGAAAATTCCGAGATTACAACACGTCACCACTTCACAATACTTTACAGGAAGTAATTTCATCAAGTCTAGAATTAATACCTTCCATGGGACTGCGTCCAGTAAGCCATGTTCACTAGTGCATGCATTGAATGCATAATAACGGCCTGAAAACATCATAACTTGTAACACGAGTTTTTCCGTATTTTACATTAAATTCAACAAGCACATCTTCCCGACCTGATCTACATCTGCAGGCGTGAGAATTTGCATACTTTCGTATTGACTTTTGTATTTATACATAACTATCCTCAAAGGTCAACGAGAAACCATATTTCGCTGACGAGAAATACATCCTTTCGCATATTGATACACTGATATTTGTATATACTTATAGGTATACTAAACTTGGCGAAGACTGAATGAGCTAGTTACCTGTAAGGTGAAGGGGATTACTTCCTTTCGTGACGAAACTTATTTAGAAAGTAGGAGGTAAGTGAAAACTGATCAGCGTTAAAATCAGAGCTTCTTTTCATTTCCTTAAAAGGTTCTCAGTTGGACCGTAAAAGCTATTTGTGTCCCGCAAGTTAAATTTGTGTACTCAGTTATTAATTTCAAGTTGTAATTATAACAGAAAAAATAATTGATAATTCAAGCTAAGGCAATTACTTAAATATACCGTAAGTGAAATATCAAGTTCAGTTACAATTACTGGGTACGGAAATATTTGAAATAGAAGAATTTGTGGTACTTGGTATATTTCTTAAGATCCGTTTGCATAATTGTCATATGCATGAATAATTCATTGCACATGCACAAAAGGTTACATTAATGAAGAAACAATTTTCGAAAATGTGCGAACATATGGGATATGTCATTCTAATGTTTCGTTCAAATCCATGGCGTTTGCATGCAGTCGACCAACACATAACGGTTGAAACGTGACAATAAATTTAATACTTTTCTTCTTCAAGAATAATCTTAAACGCCCATTATTTATTCAATGTTAGCAAAATGCAATTCATTGAACTGACTCAGGATCAGGAATCAGGATTCACTTGGTTTGTACATACCGTGTGATTATTTAACGTGAGCAGTAAATTGGCGAATTTAATTTGGTGCTTGATTTTTAAGTTCAATCGTGTACAAGCACTCAATTATTACCAAATTTATGTCCCTTACATGTAATAAGTTTTGGGATTAAAGGCTTAAGTACGAAAAAAGTTTTGATTTTGATCAACTACAATTACTAGTGAAAAATATCTATACTTGGTTGTACCTCTTAAGTAGAGTCTCGCTTTGTAGTATCTTTTGGAATTGACTTGCTAGGAACTCTACCAGAATAATTAATTATATTGAGTATATTTAGCAATACATTCACATATACATAGACTAAAATTTTGACTCATAATCTGAAGTGAGCTTTTATGCTGCACACCGAATAATATTTGCAGAAAAACCACAACGTAGAGTATACCAGTTTTTAAATATGTATATATATATACCACAAATACAGCAAGATGCAAGAATAGTTTCCCCAAAGTTTCACAAGCAGGAAATTCTAAAGAAAATCCATACTTATAAATAATTTTGGTAAAATCTTCATTCCAACTTCTTGTTTTCCTGAAATGTTATTTTTATACTTACCGATTATTTGCATAGCTACTAATATAACCACAAACATGCCGTAACTTGTTTGCTTACGCCTGCAAGTAATAGTAAATAATTATGTATTATAGATTAATGTGTACATATAAAATTCAAGACCACAAGAAACTAATACAATCAAACCGAACTGGAATTCGTAACAGCCTGAGAATTATACTTGAAAATAAGTAAGATGTAGATTCTTTAGAAACGCCAGCAGGGATGTAACTGATTTAAGAATAAAGGGAAGGGATTCAAGTGGAGACGTTGAAAGAGTAAAACAGAAAGCGGGATCAAGGCAAAGTTTGTCGCTAAAGACTATGATTAATTAAATGTGTTGTGAAGTACACTTTAGAGAATTAGGCAGACGTACTGCGAGACCGCAATGATTACTCAATGTCTATACAATAATTAAGATCAACCTTTAGTTTAGGTTACCTTACTTAAAGTTAGCATGGGCAACATATTTTCGCTGTAGTATCTAATATTATCCACTTGCACACACTTTGCTCTGAAACTCGTGGTTTAACTTACGATGGTTCTAGAACCACTACATATGTATTACCTGTCCAGCAATATACTAGCATCGACGATTGAGAATGTCAATATGTTAAAAAGTTGAGCAAGAGAGATTTGGGTTTGAGGAAGACCTACTTAGACTTATTATATAGCTTTTAGCCATAATAGTTACTTCGGCTCTGCGTCTCTGTCACTGTATGTCATGCGGTAAAACGCATGAAGTGAGTTCTGGTGTCTGTGTTTAACTCCATGCTTACAGTTAGCACAGATTTAGTTACGACTACTTCATGCTGAAGGATCAGACCCCAAAAGAAACTCTCAGTAATCGTAATTGAAACGAGGGAAAGCAAGCAAAGTTTTTGAGGGATTTTACTTACTTTTGCTTTGGCAAGAATTTGACAGTTTTTTCACTCTCTCTCTCTCCTTCTCATTCCATCTCGACTTTTTACGGAAGCAAACAAAAGTTTTGCAATATTGCTCGCCAAAAAGCCAACAAAGATGGACGTCATTTTTTTATTTTCTTCGACATCAGCCCGTATTTTCAAGCATGAGCCACCGTCTCTAGTTATGTATATTTTAGTTACGGCAAAAGTTACTTCACGCTACATCAACACGCAGTGACGACAGGTAAAATCGCCAGGAGTGTAGATACCTGTCATATACATATGGTAGTACGTACAAATAAATGCTGAATTTTGTTGTTAAAGTTCCTTTTGATTAAATTTTTCTAGCTCTTTCACATCCCTGAAATATGAATTCCATAATATCACTACAGATTTATGGTAATGATGCATTTACAAGCGTGGACGATATTATTCTTTTCACCTTTCAAGAGTTTTGATTCCAACGAATGAAGACAAGGGCAATGACATATTTGCCTGCATGACGAGAGAACTTATCTTCACTTTGAGCTTTTGGCTCAGACTCAGGAATAGTTGAACAAACAGAGAGCTTAAGGATAGGAGACTTCTTGGACTTGTCACACCCTCATCTCTGCAAAATGGCTAAAGCTCATCCGAAAGCTTCGGCTTGAGTGCTGATCTTCAAACTAGCACATATCTTCAGCTTTCAAATACACTGGAGCATATTAATCTGTGTAAGGTTTGAACACGATTAAAATCATATAGTTATCCTTTGCAAAATATGTTAATATGGTGGTTGATTCCTTGTATATTCAGTTCGGCAAAAGGAGAAACTACCGTGATTTTATCTTTCTCCAACACTCTTCGTACATTCATTGCTTGTATGGACATGCATCTATAATTAACATCGTATGCAATATTGCAAAATAGAATGACGCCATTCAAATTCCTTGTAAACAGTAAATTAATGCTTAGAATTACTCTCAAGTATAATTTAGAGTAAACCCAAGGAAATTCGCAACCAGTTCCAAACTAGGCGTGAAAGTTTTTAAGATTCCAAGGGTAATAGTAGTATACATACTAAGCATTAAATATTCTGAACATTAACCTACATATACATATATACATAATGTTATTGCATTCCAGGAAATATTGCATTGCATAATATGAGTCGTTGCCTATGTATCATGGATACTAGATCTTACATAGGACGCAATTCTTCAGAAATGACGACACTGAAATTATCCTGCTGAAAAGTGCATATCTTTTGGGATAAGGACGATTATTTACATAAACCCTGGAGGAAAGAAGTTAGCAAAGAAAATGTGTTTTGATGCATTATGTATATTGCAAGCACATTGTGTGAGCTTGGCTAGATTTGCTGGATTGGGATCGCATGGACACAGACATAAATAAACGCTTTTAGTTCAGGCGACTCCCAGAGCATCTGGCAATGGCCTACGTACATGCTGCCATTAAGAACAATTTGTGACTTCCGGAGAAGCCCGTTATGTTCTTGGAGCATTTCCCTCCAAACCTTTTAAAATGTGAGTCTTTAAACACCCTATGTGGACTTTTCGCAATTTTTGTCCATATACTACTGAAGACCTCCTACTATCCATTAGCGATTGGTTCACCTCATTCCTAATTCTTTTTTAAGATTTATATTTTGTAAACCTCAACACTATTTGCATTACATACCGAAACTACATATTCTTCTCTCCCACGTAACTCCAGAACAATACAAATTAGGGAACTTTGCATGTGCGGTGTGCCAAAATCAAATGATTTGCTTGCATTTTCTCGGATTCTCTGATTTCTAGATTAAATCGATAATCAAATCAAATCAGGTCATGGACAGTGCTCTTGTTTTTGTGTCGACCCCCCTAATGCCAAATCTAGAATAAATATGGTTGAGTTGGTTATGAATACAAACTCTCCATAAATTGTGACATAACTTGAAACATATGAATGTGACACAACTTCGAGCATATGAATGCATTCTTTATGAAATGGGGATTTTTCCGAAATTTATACCCGTATCTGGATCGAACCATTCCTATCATGTCCATAGATTTTTATACAAAACTCGTCCCGAAGAGTACACATGAATTAACCAATGAAATTTAGATTTGCTGGAGTAGCCCTTACGAGCGTAACGTCGTGTAGTTACGCTAACGGTTCCATCATTTACATTCCAATCAGTTCCTTTTGCTCCATTCGCTCTCAAATGAACTGTTCTCCTACAACTTTGGTCATTCCAAAGTTCAATATAAGCGTCAGAAGTTTCCAACAACTGCTTAGGTATTACATATGTACGTGTCCTGCACGAGTGGAATCTACTCTTGTAAATCTCGTTGAATGTACAACGTACAAACCATATTGCTACACATGCTCTTCAAGAAAACCTGGAAAAGCGAAACCTAGCAAATCATAGAAAAAAGCACTAGATTATGTCCTAAACTTTTTAATTTAACAATTTACTATAATAATGCAGTTTTTTTCCAAAATCTAAACCACTGAATGCACAAAAAAAATATAATAAAATCTTTTGAGTGGCAATACGTACATACATACTTTTTGTTTTGTTGTCGATTTTGTAACAATTAAAGTAATTAAGTCTATAATTTATAAGCATGTATTGTTATCAATGCTTTATGTTTTCATTCACAAGGAAAAAAGGATAACAAAAAGGTTTAAGCATTCAATCAATGTACACATGTGTATTCTTAAGTTGTATGTACATACAATACATAAAATTAATGAAAACCTGCATTTTAATTTCTACTAGAAGAGATTATAATTATAAATGTAAAATATGAATCGGTAAAATTACATTTAAAAATTTTTATATCACATCCTTTATCCCTACAAACAGGATGAACAAACCAAGAATGAAAATAAAATCTAGTAATAAAGCTTGTTTTGTCATAAAGTATTGTTTGTAGTAGCTGCTATATCAAAGAAAGTGAACATTGAGAGTGAAAGTAAAAATATTTACGTCTCGAAAGGAAACCAGACGGTGTTGCAATCCTGAAATAAATTCCGTAACTGTGGTAAGTCTGCATAAAGAAACTCTTGTATAGTAAAGATTGTGTGTAGAGGAGGAATCAACTAATTTGCTGCATTCACTGTCATATATGCGTACATACATACACATATAAGTGCATTACGAAGGAAAGATTGGAAGAATCAGGAAGTTGAGACGTAAAATTTAGAGTTTTGAAACTTCCTCAGGATAATATAAAGAATTGGGTTCGTTTCTACAACTTGAAGAAGAAAAAGGTCCCGAAGGGTACAACTCTTTTAAATAGCTCTCTTGACGGCGCCGTCAAACATGATCGGTTACCACAAGAGCACATAGGAGTACAAGACGGAGAAGCAGGCCACAAGCTAAAAGGCATCCATGTTGTAGTCTTGTGTAAAGTCAAGAAACCTGAGCCTAATCTTCATTGACGGAGTTGCAGTTGAATGCAAGTTTCATATGCAAGACAAGTGAGGCTATCAGAAGGAGAAGAAAGCGAGACCGGGGAACACAAAGAGAATGGAGTGGAGGAAACGCGAAAAGCTTACTAGCCAAGTGACTCTAGTCAAGTAATTCGTGATGGAAAATATTTCAGGATTTCCCTTTGCGTTTACGTCCTCCTTTCATCTGCATTCAACTGAATGCTTGCGAGCGTATATTCGTATGCTACCGATATAGAAAATACGTTAAAAAGAACGACAACATGCCCTTAGTACCTACCACAATGCTTCAATCCTCTAATACATATTCCACCATGCTAAACAATCATATAATGGGAGCTGTTTGGTGAAACGTGAGGCACTGATCCAGCGTATAGGATTGGTGCCCAAAAACCCCCAAATTTTGAGACGATAAGCACTGCACACAAGAGATATTTATTACCAAGTCTAACGAATATTTGCAAAACGCACCCTTACATCCTCTGACCTTATAACCACATGACCGAATCTTTAGGACGACTAAATAATAATCTTCAGCATT
Source organism: Lipothrix lubbocki (assembly GCA_034696945.1). Lineage (NCBI taxonomy): Eukaryota > Metazoa > Arthropoda > Collembola > Symphypleona > Sminthuridae > Lipothrix > Lipothrix lubbocki. Next base: position 127,146 of record JAQGAK010000122.1, read on the forward strand.
AACGGATATACGCCCAGCATGTACAAGAATTTTGCACGCTAAACGAAGAGAAGACCATAGATCAAGCAACGTGAAAACACCAGCAGGCTCATCGTAGTGTCGTCTCTTCCTGGAGAGCAGACAAAATCCAAGTGAAGCTATTGAGTGGAAGTTGATGCAACTCAATTCACTGTGAGTATGATCTCAATAAAGCCCCGCTGGAATTTAGTGTCACCCAACCATGAAGAGAAAGTGAGGTAAGGAATTCTGCAGGGGGATATTCATTTTCCACCCATAAGACTATAATAAAGTAAAGGGAGAGGGAGATAAGTTTGGAGTTTGCTTGGACGCGGGTCGTGTATTACAGAGTATCTGCCATCAACATCACGTCATATCCCATCACAACCCATCATTTCAACTTCAGAACATTTCCTTTATCAATACCCTTTACAATTTCTGGTATTTTTATTTACTTATACTAGTTAAATACTTTTGAGCCATTGGCGAAAGGACCAGACTGAAATGCATGACGGAAATTGCTTCGGTACGCCCAAAGTAATTTTATTGGAATAAAGAGTTCACTATCGCTTCAATAAGCCTTTCCAGTGTGGTCTAGCACGTTCTTTTTAACTAAAGTTTCCGGACTTCGGCAAGCCGAGACCTTCGGGATACTTGTCGAGTGGGGAAATTTCTCCTGGGCTGTACTAGATTTGTATTTATCGAATTGAAAAAGAAAAAAAGTGTGCTCAAGGTTATCCAATTCTACCGCCTACAAATAGTTGAATTATATTCGTGGTTGTAGCAAAATCAGTACGCCCCTTCAATGAGTGTACTTCTGGAAAGAGAAAATAACACTGTGGTTATTTTAAATTTTCGATTATGATAATTAAATTCCCACGTGTTTGAAATAAAATCAGGATGATCAATGAAACCTTGTATTAATTGAACAGTAAAAAAGTGCAACGTGACATCCATGACTAAGCAAAGATCGCTCTAAACATGTTTAGCGCTTTAAAAAGGACTTATGTTACCGGACAAGCTAGAGATAAGCAAGTGATTGAATGATATGAAATGAATGTGTAGATTGCTTGATTCTTGTTATACCATTATAAAATCATGACCAGCATAATATTAACAATTTTCGCTCGCTCGTTTCCTGCTCTAACGATTACCTAGTCTATCTCTCTGTTCGACGTGAACAGAGTTGAAGATACAACTTCATTTTCCATTAAGGCTAGTCCAAATCGATAGCATGGCGTATTGCTCGATACAAACTTGTGTGAATGTAGTAGGGAAAAACGAAGTCGAATTGAGAAAACTTCAATACTATCAGTCCTTAACACTCTTGAATGTAAGAGCTTTTACGGGTTGAATTTATTCTCAAAAGAATGACAAAACACGCTTTGAGGTCACTGAGTATGTACGATGAATTAGTGAAGGACTCGAGTGGTCAAAACTTATGTGATATATTTATGGTTTGTTGCGAACTACGACAGGAAGAATGACCAAACCGCTGTGTACCAAGGTGGAACCAAAAGGAAGTCGATCATCTATCGACGTGCTCTTTGTATCTTTGGAATCCCCATCCAAATGAGATAATCCATCTTGTCATTGCCATCTGATCTCTGATCTTTTGGTGAACAAACTGTATATTTCATTCTGATAAATACCAATGGTCTAGTCACAAGGCAATCTTATGGAAGGAGGTGTGTAATGTATTAGCACTTAGGTTGTATTGAGTCAAAAAGTACAGGGATGAGCACTATCTCTCTTTACAGTCGTCTACGCTGAACTGAAATGGATCCGCTTAGTTCACTTTGAAACGAAGAAGAAAACAGTATTTTGTTAGGGCTTTCCAAATCAAGTTCACCGAAAGGAATCCTCTGCGTTTCATCTCCGTCTCAAAGCCCAAAAAGACTGTTTTATCGACTCACGCCGATTTCTTTGGTGTCATTTCTAAGCCGAAAAAATTGAAAAATGGTACTAAAAGTATTACCAATGTACTTCCCCTTACTAAGCTTCAGAAACGGTTTTCAGGAATTTCTTTTTCCGTCAGAAGTCAAGGTTATTCCCGATAAACGCCGTTAGCTTTAGTAATAGTCGACAGCGCTCAGGTAATAAATCTTCTTTCTACATGAATAAATACCTAAGTCACACTTGGAGAAAATTTTCCAGTAACGACGAATCCGACTAAATAGAATCATACACACCAATTACTTCCAGTCACCGTGAAATTCCTTAAACTATTTGTACTGCATATTATTCTTTGCAAATTTTGATCATGTTACATGTATATACTACATAATACATATTTTAGTAGATATTTCTTTGAAACCCCGACCAGCAAGAGGATATTATGGAACCTCCTATACTAATGCAAGCAATATTCCATCACAAAAGCATAATAGTTTGTATATAGATATCATGGAATATGTATTTATATTTTGGCAATATTTGATATTAATATTTGCATGCATAATTATCCAAATTGTGACCTTTGATCGCACCTTTAAGCGAAGACTGAAAAATTTATACCTTTGCAAATCAATGATTAAATGAACTTTGACTTATACTTAAAAGCTTAAAACAAGCCAATTACACTCACGTACATTTGAGAATATCGTCTAAATGTAAGTTTACATCCGTTAAAATTTCCTTAAAAATAGCACAGATACATACACGCATAGTGCTCAACCTTGCTTTTTTGCAAAGGTGCAAAAACTAAAAACTGACCTATTATAATAAGTTTCATATCTGACCTTTCGCTCCATTAAACATATGAACATGTAATTATCTTGCCAAGTAAATTGCAAACAGTCAGCTTTTATATAGATCTTCCAGTTTAAATCAAACTCAGCACTACCGGGATAAAAAACCATAGTTTTTTTGCACTCGCCCTGCAAGAACATATTAATACGTTGGAATTTGAGATATTCTACCACACACTGCGACATATATTCTTCAATAAGCGAAAAGATCTCCGAAGGACAACATTGGAGACTGCTGGAGCCAGAGCCAAAACTGGGTTACAACCTCAAAGCGATCACAGCATTATGGTTTTGTTAGACAACCTAAATAATTCGTCTGGATGGTTTTCAAAATTCTGTTCCACTTGGATGGATCACCGATTGAACTATAGGAATTCCGCCAAAACAAGTTCAACGAGTGGCAATGGCGTAACCTACAGAGCATATGCTGTATAAGTACACAAAGAACAAAAATGAAAAGGTTCATGATTTCATTCATGAATATTATATTCCCTGGAATCGAAACGTAAATCGTATGGCAAGAAATGCCAAACATAAAGCACAAGCTCTTCAGCCCTATATTCCTACACGCGGACAAATAAATATTTGTGCAAAACGAACTCTGTGTAGAATGCAGATAACCAACCCTTTAGTAACTTAAAGCACGGTAAAGTCATAAAATGCTAAATCCATGCCCATACTTCGCAATAAAAATGTCAGCAACATCCATATTTTGTTTATAATGGATAAAGGTATACTTATTGGTACCAAGAAAGGATGAGGCTCACCTGTAATTACTACATATACTGATTCCAAATTCTTAACGGCCAAGTACGAAACGAGATAACGGTCGAACACAAACGAGGTAAATGTCGAATGAGGTATATAACGGTCGAGGTCGAGGACTTCAAACGGGGTAACGGTCGAGGACTTCAAACGGGGTAACGGTCGAGGACTTCAAACGAGGTAACGGTCGAAGACTAAACGCGGTATACCGTCGAGTTGTTATGACGAAACCATAGTCCATACGTCCTTATATTGAATCCTTCGGGATTTATTGTACAAAGAAAAACTAATGAACGCGCCTGGACGATGAGAGCGCGGTGTAAATAAATAGTGCGTTAGGTGCGCATACGTGCCAATTCCGCCATCTAAAGCTCCCGACCTCAACGAAAGCATCATATAGATGCGAAGTAAAATCTCCTCATCCGCAGTTCATTTTTAGCAAGGAGAAATTAGTTGAATAGCAAGGATGGGGTTATAGGGAGTCGATGACATTTATTACACCTTTATTACTTCAGATTATAGGTCAGAGGACGGGGAAAATACCACCCAAGCAATCAGAATGATTTCGTCGTCAGTGCGTGTGTGAATCAAGAAAGGTACATACGCATGACATTGGTTAAAATTGGTTTTGGTGAAATTTTCATCCATTAACCGATTTTATTCTTCGACTCGACTACTTCATTCCCATTGCCTGTCTTTGTTTATTGGGTTGAAATTATTAGACCGATTTTTTCTAAAAAAATAAATAAAGTCGCGATGTTCTCTCATCAACAGTTGGGCCATTATAAAACCCTAAATACTCAAGTGTTCACTCCACAACCGAGAGTCAAGGAAGAGCATCGGCCAAATGTGCTCATTAAACACGAGGAAAGCGACGACAAGTTGCAAAATTTCTTCCAGCTTCTGGAAGAACGAGAGGACATAGTACGGAATATATGGAATCAAATACACATAGATATTAGTAAACGACGCGTAAGTTTCTTCTTAAATACTTAGTATTTTGTAGTTGTTTGACGGTTTTTTTATTTCGTGGTTTCACCAAATGCACGGGCCCATTTGTTTCATTTTTAAGTCAATGGCCTTAATGGTTTTTTCATCTTCAATGAAAGTCACTGAGTGAGCAGTATATTATGCTAAATATGCAACAGATTATGGTGGTAAAAACGGGGAGTTGTACTCATTTCCGAAATTTTCTGTATTCCTTTGAAGTCAGGCAAAATCAGGACATACTTCCCAGTAATGCGAATCAAGACCATAATGAAATTAGATCCGAATGTGGGTCCTGTTAGTGGTGACGCCGCCGCGGCCATATCATTTATAGCAGAGCTCTTCGTCCACGAGCTATCATCGTTAGCGTGGGTAGAAACCGGGAAACGATCCACCACCGTAATGAGTGTAAGTGTAAGGTCCAAACTTTCTTCAAACAATTCTATATAGTAATATTCCCCAGAAGGATTTTTAAACAAATGATGTCGTTTTGGTTTCCGGGAGAGGAAATGTAATTCTTCCCCTTTTGTACGTATTTACAATAGAACTGCGTATAGTTGCGTAGCAGAATCCAATCCACCGACGCAAACTTCTAAACCTTCGTTATAGTTTAATTCCAGGAACTAGAATAAAAAAGCAACGCATATAGCAAATAGCAATGGGGATAATGCGTTGTTCAGAAATGGCGTAACAATTTAGGAAATCAAAATGTAGACCTATAATACGGAGAAGACATATACGTCAAATTAGTATTTTTCACCCCCATGATAATTAATACCCAATTCTTCCGACCTCAATATTTTGCCCCCGATCTTATCAGTTGATTTTGTATAACGGTTACAGATGATGGAGTTTAATAATAATGTTTATGTATCCAAGTTGAAGTCAATGACATTAGCTCTAAATGAAGGCACGAGAAAACTATAAATGAGATGTATATTTTCCTAAGCGTTATTCAATTAAAGTGTGTCAAAAGTTATGGTACAGGCTGAGTCAATAGTGCCAGTAATAATTAATCGAAAGAAAGTAGTAACAATATTTGTGTTAATTACATATTGTAGAGATTGGACATTTACAAAGCCGTGAAAAGTTTCGATCACTTCGATTTTCTTGCGGACGTTGTTCCATTTTGGAAATCTCTCAGCCAAAACGGAGACGACTGTAAAGATGACACTAAAAAGAAGAAAAAGATCAAAGCCAAGGCCCCTCCTACATTAGTTCCGGAATTGCCGAGGCCGCCAATTCTGGGTTCCTGTACGCACAGTAAACTATCATTGTCAGAGGATCATGTGGCTTGCTTTGATTGTGGTGCAATAATTCGACGTTTTTAGCAAGTATCCTAGCATGAATTAAGTCTTGTTCTTCCAATTTGATCTATAAGAGTTAGAGCCATTCATGAAATTGATAATTAGCATTATTTCCTTCCATTTTACCATTAGCACATAGCACAGGTGGGCAAGTATAGAATATCGATATCGGCTTTAGTGATTTCAATATATATGGAACTAATTTTTGTCTGTGATTATGTAAGGAATTAACGTGATCTTGTTCCACGATTGATGTTGTCGCTTTCTATGCGTTCAATATAATTATAGAAATTTAAGGTACTAATCCAATGAATATGAACTATCGTTGTAATGAATAATCAGAGGTTGATTCTTTAATAAAATTACAATGTACCTGAAATATTTGGAATTAAATATAGGAATTTGTTGCATATTATTTTACATTATATGTACGACTTGTAACGGAAAATAAATTTCTCACAGCCAAGAATTTTCAGAACGATAGACGATCAAAATAAATGCCAAGTTGGATTTCAGTGAAGGGTCCTATTACGTTGTTACGAACAATTGCAAAAGTCCCTTTGCAAACTGGATAATCTCAGATCCTCCCAATTTTGATTGACCATAAACACGGTCAACAAAAGTTATGGGTACTTCCCCGATAGTGTTGTTAAAAAGACGAGCTTTAACGATCATCTCCATTTGGAATACATAACCTTTTGAAACGCAGCTAGAGACGATCTTCTCCAATACCTCTTTTCGGTACAATCTGTCAAATTCAGCACCAAGTTAGAGAGTAATCAATTATAATATTTCTTTAATTCGAACACGTAAAAAAATATTAAAATGTGACGTTAATAATTCGAGCGATTATGTGCACAATCAGAATTTCTAGGCTTTTAAATATTTTATATAATCTAATCATATACCTAAAGCTTCCTGTCAAATCCGAAACTCCTGGACGTAGCAATATTTGAGTGAGGTAATTAGCTCCTCGTGAAACAAGCTTTCTCCTGAAATCCCAGCCAAAAACTGCCCCGTCTCCGGCATATCGGGTACCAGTTACGATATCATAATCATGCTTCTGTTGCAGTTCCACGAACTGGGGAATGAACTTCGGCTACAGTCATAATCATTTAAAATAAATTTAGCATTAGTTGACTCTTAATTTAAACACTAGGCTGTAGGCTCCTACATAAGTGATTCTTGATTCTTCAGTATATCTCAACCATAAATACTAAATTTTAACTTACGTGATGCGAAAGGTCCGCATCCATAATAATGACGAAGTTACCAGTAGCATGCTTTATACCATGGACATACGCTGTTCCCAGTCCCAGTTTAGATGCCCTAGGTTTCAGCACCTTAAGAACAAGAAACATTCCAGAATAATGACTAAAAGTCGGATTATAATTTATAATAAATCCAACAATATTTACTACATTACAGCCTTCAATCATCAACTATTCCAAAGCATTGTGGTTCCTATTACAGATTGCAGATACTAATGAATAAGATTATAGGATACTGTACTGTTAATTCAACTCCATTTTCTTAGAAAAATACTGTAATGAAATAATCAAATTCAGAAAAACCTTCTTACTATTTTATCACTGCCGTAAATCTTCTGGAGCTCCTTGGCCACCTCCAGAGTGCCGTCTGGACTGCCATCGTCGATTATGATGATTTCGAAATCTAATTTGCTGTTTACAATCAAAATAATTTTTTACTTAATTTTATTATTTTTAATTTAAATCTAATTAAATTTTTTGCTTAAATCGTTTCTCCTTACCTTTCCGTCAGGTACTTCACAATGAGCCAAATTATGATGGGAAGATTCTCTCGCTCGTTGTAAGTTGGGAGCAAAATGGAATATTTATTCGCAACCATGATGAATCTTCTAAAAACCGATACAAATTATTGGTCCAGAGTAGAATTCTGCCGTTATAATTATCTCCCACTTGACTTTGTAAAGCCGCTCTGCAATAATTACACCAGATGTATTTACATTGAGTACAGGTAACTCAAATGACAATTCACAATCGAATATGGAACCGCAGTGTGAAGTTTACGATAAGATCAAATCCACACTGTTGTTTGTGTATGTAGCATAGCAATAGAGACAAGCACAGCTCACGTACACAAGAGATCAACAAGATCTTTGGATTCAAAGCATTTTTCGCGGGAAGCAAACATCTGACGTGTCAGACGGTTCCAACTTCCAACTCCAACATTTAATATTAAATATTGTGAACAACTCTTGTTGTTGTTGTTGGAATCGGATCAAATCATCAAATTGAGCTTTATCAGCAGCAAATTTAATCGAAATGAGGCAGTAAATGGTGATTACAGTGTATTGGGAATTGAAAGACAGAGGTGTTGTACATATTGTCACCGTCATTTGTAATAATCTATTTTTAATATTTCGTTAGTCATTTTGTATTGGAATTATACTGAACTTGGGCATATTGGATTACGCAGGAAATACAGCAGGTAATAATAATAAATTTTGCAATTAATATTTTATTTAAACAGGTATTGTCTTATTATTCCATGTTTATTGCATTGAAGATTTATAATTCGTTTATTACAGGTACTGTCATTCTGGTCAGATCAAAATGTCGTCAGGAGATCCTGGTACTAGACCCACAATGGTTAAAGCTGTTATTTTGATTGGGGGACCTCAAAAAGGTGATATATAGAATTTTTTAATTGAATTGAGTATTTTTAGATAATTTAATGGAGATATTTCATGTGGATTAATTGTAATATTAATAATTTCGGCCAGACTATGAAAGTTGAACATATGCAAATATTGTATTGTGCATTATAGGAACTCGCTTCCGGCCGTTGTCACTTGACGTACCGAAGCCACTTTTCCCAATAGCTGGGATCCCGTTAGTACAACACTTGATTGAATCATGTGTTCAAGTCCCGACTTTGAAGGAAATTCTGATTCTGGGGAACTTCCCTACAGCTGAAATTGTTCCTTTCCTTACTGAAATTAGTCCTTTGTATGAGCACGTCAAAATTCGATATTTGCAAGAATACACACAGTTAGGTACTGCTGGAGGAATTTATCACTTTCGGGATCAGATTAAAGCCGGAAACCCCTCTAGCTTCTTTTTAATAAATGGAGATGTGTGTGGAGATTTCCCACTTCAAGAAATGCTGGATTTTCATTCGGATCCCGGTAGAAAAAATCTTATCACTATACTTACGACGGAGGCCACACGTCAACAGTCTATGAACTATGGATGTCTTATTGAGAACAAAGACACGCACAAGGTACTTCATTACGTTGAAAAGCCAGAGACATTCGTTTCTACTTTGATTAACTGTGGGGTTTACGTCTGCTCACTCGACATCTTCCTCATCATTGGCAAAATATTCGCTCAGAGACAGTCCAGCTACTATCTGTAAGTCCTGAGAGTAAGACTTTTTCTTCTACAGACTGTTTAAGTAGTCACTGTTTTATATTAGTAAGAATGATATTCATATTTAAGTTTTATGGCGTTATGATTTTTTTTTAGTGGCGAAGGAGAATCTAATGGCGAAAGCTGGGAGTCCATAGCACTCGAGCAAGACATTATCATGCCATCGACGGGAACACAGGGTCATATTTACGTGTTTAACTCCAATCGAATGTGGTCGCAAGTCAAAACGGCTGCCTCTGCCATTTATGCTAATCGTCAACATTTGGATTTGTACCGAAAGAGGCAGTCAGAGAGATTAGTTGGTATACCTGAAAAAAATGAACCCTGTACAGTTATTGGGGATGTTTACATTCATCCAACTGCTCATATTCATCCATCTTGTGTGGTAAGTGCAAATACCGTACCAGTGTTTCTGTGTGTGAGGAAAAAGTAATAATAATTTTCCTATGCAGATCGGGCCAAATGTGAGTATTGGAAAGAACGTAATTATTGGAGCTGGGGTCAGAATCCGTGAATCCATTATTTTGGGCGATACCGTCATACAGGAGCACTCGCTATTGCTCTATGCCATCGTTGGTTGGGACAGCTTCATCGGGCGTTGGACAAGGATCGAAGGTACCCCCTCCGATCCTAATCCGAATAAACCCTTTGCGAAAATGGAAAACGTCGCACTTTTCAATGACGAGGGCCGGCTCAATCCATCCATAACGATTTTGGGTATGATATTAACACAATGGGCTTCATGGCTTTGCTACATACGATTTTGAATAACCTAATTTTTCGATTGGAAGTTCTTAGGAATTGTTTGTTGTTCCCCATAGGTTGCCACGTGAGGGTTCCCTCCGAAGTCGTCGTTTTAAATTCTATCGTGTTGCCGCACAAGGAGCTTAATAGAAGTTTTGCTAACGAGATCATTTTGTAACCAGATGCCTCAAAACTTGTAACAGTTTTGGCAAGCTTTCTTGTGCGCATTCTGAATTTTATTTATAGCTTCGAATAGTAAGTACTTATTTATGTATGTTCCTCGTGGTGGAGCCGAGCAGCAAAATGAATGTTGTCTTATTGATAAAAGCAGCATCAAGCGATTACCTTACCAAAGTCTTTAAACTTCATAACGTTTGTAATTTTACTATTGTTAAATAATTACATTATCATCAGCCACCGAGTTGAAATATTCAAGTATAAAATTTACTCTTTGAATGCCTTTCAGCAACGTTTTGTTTATTATTCATTCGATCACACATTCACTGGTTTTTACATTTTACTTAGAGCTGTGGTAGATATGCATTTACGGTCAGATCATAGTTTCATTTTTGAAGATCCATGTCGCAAAATTAATATGATCCGAACAGTTAGTTGTCAACTTAACAGCCCCTGGGACATGTTTGAAATTGTTTTCATGTAAACATAGCGCTTCGCTAGTGAGGAAAATATGAAATGAGCGAATCTAAATTACAATATTTATGTAATTTTTTTTAGTTTTTACTTGCTTTTTACTAATTTTTCGTTTTTGTTCTTGTGTTTAACATGTGAGAGGCTTAATTAACTTGACACGTGTCACCAAAAATACAATAGTGGTATCAGTGAAATATAGAGTTTCTAATGTACATGTAGTCTAATGCGTTAGGTAAAAAAGTGAGACAGAGAAGTTCTCTTTCAGAAAACTGTATTTGGGAAAGCGATTATGTATCCAAAATTAAGGCTTCATGGAAAACTAGCCTCGTAGGAACAGTACTCTTCAACATACTTATGACGTTGGAACGGTAGAAATGGATGAACACCTACACCACCGTTGTGATTACATTGCAGGATGGTTATCTGGCACGTGTTCACGTCTTTATTCAAATATTTTGAAACTATCAATTAAACTGAGCATAAACAACGCTTCATTCAGGTCTTGGAGGATTAATATCCGGGGCACCATTTGATGCCGTTAAAACAAAACAACAGCATTTAGATATAGGATTTGCCGATGGAGCGTACACCATAAAGCGCCTGGACGGCTACATAGGTGTTAATTTTATTATTCTAGTAACTTATAATTTTGAACGTACTTTGAGAATACGAACCATAAGTATTTGTTGATCAGTTATATCTTATGCGATATACTATTCCAAATACACCCTACTCATATTTTCTACTATGATCTATTGTTGACAAAATACATTTGCTGCTTAAACAGGGTTTTTCCGGGGATTGGCCCTACCTTTGGTTGTAAATGGAGTTGTTAATATTATGTTCTATGCTATTTACGGGCGAGTCCTGCGAAAACTTAATGAGCCCAAGGGAGTGGATTCTTGGGTTAAGAATGAAACTATGCCTCGGAAGTATCATCTGATCAATGATCCCGTTTTCGTATCCAAAGGAGTAGCTCATAATATGGGAAAGTTTCAAGAACCGGTATGGCTAGCATAATTGTCGGTTATAATCTCAAAAGTGATAGACAAACAATATAGAACCAAGAATTTATACACCATCATGAATCTACTCTATACCACCCTTTATGCTTTACTAATTGACTTCTTATGGTTTTGAAGCCAAAAAAGCCACAAGAGAATATTAGGAATTGCTTGGTCGCCGGTGCTGTTGCCAACATTGCTCAACTTGCAATAGTTGGTCCCGTAGAATTAGTCAAAGTTCGTCAACAAGCATATGGCCGTATGGTTGGCGGATCTCTTAATTGCCTCAAAAGTTTGTATGAATTTAAAGGAATTCGTGGTATGTACAAGGGAATTACACCGTTGGCGTTAAGGCAAGGGTTCTTGTTTATTAGAGAATGAGGAGTGCAAGAACTATTAAGTTGTTTCATATGCCCTATAGTTGAGTGAGTATAGATGTTCTGTTTATAGAAACGTTGGGGGTGGTATGGTTCAAGGTTTTGCTTACACGGCCATAATGAATTATAGGCATCCGAAAAATAATAACTCACATACCTGGACTGATGTTTGGTTGGCAGGAGGAATCGCCGGTATTTTTATTGAATTTACACTGTAATTTGTTATTACAGAATGGCTATTGGTACATATCAATAATACATTTTTTGACAGGAGTGATGTCCTGGTGGGTCGTTGCACCCTTTGATGTAATCAAAACAAAAATGCAGGCTGATGAAGATTTATCGCCGAAATACAAAGGAACAATTGACTGCATGCAAAAGATTTATAAAAATCAAGGAATCGTTGGACTTTTCCGGGGTGTCATGCCTCTGTCTTTCCCTGCATTCATTGTCAACGGAGTCGCCTTTCTCATATATAATTATTCCTATGATATCTGCAACGATCGATAACGGTGAACGCATTTGTGCGGAAGCTAATTCTCAAACTTGAAAACTTTTACATCCGGATTTATCTATAGAACTATCTACACAACTGTAAAAAGTTATTTTGTATTTAGTGTATATATAAAGGCAAGCATGTTTTGATCAGTTATCTACCGTATAAATTACTACATGAAAACTTTCGTTTTAAAAACAAACTTTGTGCATGGTTTATTTATTTGCCGAGGTATTATATTTCCAAAGCCCAGACCAGAACAGGATCCGTTGTGTTTGTTTACGCAATCTGTCATTCAATCCATCTATATTTGTACTATATTGTAGTATATATACATATAAGCCACACACTCGTGCATTTTTAAAACTTTTTAATGCAAATGAAAAATCGACCACACCAAAGCATGCATTCATTCAACTTTTATTTCTCAACCATCTGGGTCCCAGGTCACATCACACAGTTGCCACAAACTTTAATTATTTTTATGCATCATTCCTATTGTTTCTGTACTTATACATAACGGTCATACAGGCTACACATCACAATTTAAAATGATAATAATTGAACTAAATTCCCATATAGATTCACTGTTTACATACGGGACAAAATCCATAATCCATTCCTCCGGTATAGAAAATCTTCTACTACTATTGAGGTTGACCAAAATTGATTATGATTACTGACTATTGGTATGAACGTCCCGTGAATGACTAAAAAATAGCAACCATACTTGAACATGCTAACCACTATCTTCAGGGCATTCATTTATATTTATAACGTTATTATTTTTAATTTTAATGTCATTTCGTCCAATGAAATAAATGAAAAGGGTGATCCATCCTGCACAATCACAGGTGATTTGTGTTTTATCAGTTACATATTACGATTGTCTTGCTTTGATTGCTATTTCGTAACTGAATCTTTATTCTGTCCAAAAAAAAAAAGATCTCGATCATTAAAATGTTGGAGAAAATGATATTCCGATTGGTGATATCATTTGCCATTGTGAAAATTGTTGCGCATTGCCCCACAACGTGTGCAAATAGTGCCAGTTCCAGTAGCGTGAGCACATTCATTCAAAATAAACTTGCCCAGCTTGGTAATAACATAAAAGGCTATTGTGATATTGTAGCAGTTTCCAGAAACGTTGATTTACGCAACTTCCATCAACCTGCATTAATCTTCACGATAGATTGGGAAAATAAAAAACTATTTACCATTTGCAATGCTGTATTTATTAGAGTAAATATGTTTAACGCAACCGCCGAGTTAGCGAATACTAAGATTTTCATTTACTTAAACTACGCAAGTGTCCAGTTGATTGTGATTTTTCTGCAAGACGAGGTCATAAATGAGTTGGTTCCCTGGATGCGAGGAATACAAAAGAATTTCATAGTAGTTTCTGGAGATGCGGGTAGAAAGGTCATTGAATATAACTTTAGTGTGGAGGAAAGGTGTGGCACCAACTTAAGATGTATACTTTATAAACAGCGCATACACGTTGGATACAGTTCCAGTAAACCCTATTTTGTATCCCGGGAATCGTTATACCGTGACTATGGAACGGATCCCGTAGTAAGCATGACACCAGAAAACCTTCATGTGATCCGAAATTACTTTCACGGGGTCGAGGCTGACATGATGACAATAATGGTAGAGACTTATGACATATACTTTACACTGATGGAGTCGATCTTTGGAAGGGAGTTGCCTAATGGAACTTGGACGGGAAAATTCTCCTTTTTGGTCGAAAAGAAAGTTCAGATTGTAATTGGCTGCCTACCGGGTAATTACAGACGCAATATGATAGGGGTGTACTCATCTCAAATTTTTGTCATTCGCTTTACATTAACATCCCGAAAACCTGGACTACTACCAAGTTATCAAGCGCCATTACGACCGTTCCCGTTCACTGCTTGGATGGTTTTGCTTGTGTCCACCATTGTTGTAGGACCACTCACATGGTGGGTTACCAAACAACACTACAAAATTTTGCGACGTGAGGCGTCGTTTAAAAGTACAAGTTGGGAAATGTCTGGACATGTAAGTATGTACTACTAACAGTGTTATCGGTGTAGTAGCAGTTTCCCATATGAATAATTATTATCGATCAGTAATGTTTCCGTAATGAATGAACCCCCTAGAGTTACCAATATATCTATTAATCTTCAGGTTATACGAACCCTGGTGGTGGAACCATGGTTGAACCCACCCGAAGGACCAGCGTCATTCATCTTGACAGGATGGTTCCTAGCTTGCATGACGTTACAGTGCTTGTATGCTTCTAATTTAATAGCATCATTCAGGTAAATTATTTAACTAGTCGCCTGCATTAAGAAAGAGTTTCAAAATTACTACAAATGTTCCAAAAAAATCTTCTGATTATGTTATAAAATAGCATTCCGGAATATCAAAAACCTGTCAATACTTTTGAAGACGCGCGACTACTTCAAAAAGTAGTTCTCATTAAGGATGGGTCGACCGTGTCTTTATTTCTGAATAAGACTACTGAGGAAGTTACCTTCAAAATTGTTCAAACTAACCTAGAGAACAGTGCTGGAGCCCTTGATAATTTCAAGTCTGTCGGGACGCATGATAGACACATTTTCAGGTACCATAAACTCATAAATCATGGACCCAGTTCATTTCAACGGCTAAAATGATTACACCACAAATCCTGAATTTTGTTTATAGATATAAAGTAATGACAGAATCACGGAAAATGAGCGAATTTCACGTTTCCAAGCCGTTTCTGCGGGTCTTTGCTGGCTGGCTCTATTCAAAAGACTTCAGATTTAAGGACGCCTTTAATATGGCCATTTTAAGAGTTGCCGACACTGGTTTGATACGAAAATGGATAGAGAATCAATTTGTAAGTGGCTGGTCAATTTGCCTATTGTACCTGAGGACATCTTATATTAACCTTTACCTTGATTGCAGGTGAACGTTTCAATTAAAGATGGAATACAAGAAGATGATCCGGCGTACCAATATACAGCCTTGGGAATGGACCACTTGAAAGCTGTATTTCAATTTTGGGTTGTCGGTGCTTTTATATCGATAATTGCTTTATGTACAGAAATTGTTGTCAGTAAACAACAAGTACTACAGATCGGTATCTAGGTATCGTAGCAATAATGGCAGTCGATATCCACCATAATCAGGTAACCTTATAGTGAAAAGTTGTGGGATATGATTCAGAGTTGGTTATTAAGAAGATGATACTGATATTATTCTAAATAAACTGCAATTAAGATCTATGTGCTGTTGTATAGAGACTACATTGCTTTATTTTATTACTAAATTGAAAGGAATTAGGCCTAAACAATTTGACAAATACAAAGCGTTGAAAATTATGTATCAAAACTTACACTGAGAATTGACAATGAGTTCTAATTTTTATACGTACTTGAGCAAAATAATATTTAAGCGTTTTGTAGATATACATACATATAGTTCACCCTATGGCTGAAAACTGTACATCTATGTTACACTACACTGCGGAACATTATTGAATCTATTCTACGCTTTTTTATATATCAGCAATAAGTTTTGAACTTTTTCATCATAACTGCACTTGAAGTTTAAAACGGCACAACAGAGTAGATTAAAGAGATCTATTATATGTTTCAAAAATCATCTAAAACACGTGGACACATTTCAAGTTGAAAATGAGCATGTACAACTTAAGCTGCTCAACCAGATGACGCAGTTTCATTGTCACCTTCCTCCAAGTTAACGGACGTATTCATCTTCTTGCGGATCATCTCCACTTTGTCGTCCTGTATAACAGTTAAATAAAAATTTAAAACACACCAGTTACCGGAGGAAATGTAGTATTGTTAGCCAAAATGGACGACTTACATGCTTCTTGAGATTTTCCAACCGTTCTTGGTAAACCTTCTCACGATTCTTGTCAGCAGCCTCGAGTTTAGAAATTAGCTCCTTCTCCACCTTCTCCTCCTTTTCAACTACAATCGTTTCCAGATTCTGGCGAACGTGGTTAAGATGGTGAGTATGCTACAAGGAAAACAAGGATATAATTAATTAACTAGTTAATTACTAACATAATGAAAATATTAATAGTATTACAAAAGGCGCCTCTGAAAAAATGGCATAAAAGCTTACATGATTGCTAAGTTTAGCTTTCAAGTCGCTAATTTTACTTTCACGGCTTTCAATATGAGCCCCCATCTTCTGTTCCAAGGCTTCCTTGGTGAGGTTTTTGAAGACACTTTCTTCTTGCTCCTTTTTCTTGGTCGCTTCTTCCAGGCGGCGCATTTTCTCTGCAATGGTGGCTAACTTTTCTGCTTCCAAGGACTACATACATCCATCAGATGAATTAGAAAATTGCACTATAACACGACGATCAATAATTTCTAAAATCCAATCTTTCAAATTACATACCTGTCGCCTTTCCGCAGCGGCTTCAAGCTTCTGTTGAATTTGTTCAACGGACAAGGGAGTCCTGTTGTTTATCATAGTAGGGGATGTCACTCTCGGAGGTGTCACCACTTTGGGTTCGCCGATTGTAACTTCATACTTGATACCGCCTTTCGATTGTTCTAAAGTTTAGGGAGACATGACATTAATGTTATGTATAAAATTTCGTGACTAGTCATCCTTTATAGTTTCAAGTAGTACAAGTCATAAACCTGCATGAACTAATTTTATGCATCTCATAAAAATAAACACCGATGCTACCTTTGTGCCTCAAAGCATGAAACAACTGCACGGAACATTTACATTGCAATCACAATATCTTACATAACTTATAATAATACAATGTATGTCATGCACTATGCAGTCAAATTCAAATGTCATTTTTACGTTCCCGAGTCCAACCCCCATTATACTCACAACCTCACAAACTCATCTGATGTATATATACTTTAGTACTTTACTTTTTACTTTACTGTTACTCTGCCTATACTGTAATTTGCAAATGATGGGTGTGCAGCAACAAACAAAACAAACTGTTGACTTATCATGCCCTGCCGCTATGCACATAATGACTAAATTCAAGCTACATGATTAGGCAAGCACTCCTAATATTTGTGCCTACTTGTGCTACGCTTCCGTGTTTCCTCTACCTCATTCAGGTAAAACAAGGGTAAAATTCGGACTTTCCATTTAAGTATATAGTGCAGCAGTTCAACGTACTTTACATCTCAGAATATTGACTGACCACTTCTCCTATTGATTAACATTTCTGCGAAACTTGCCTACCTTCCCCATACCCTTGTCAACGCTTTTGCACTTACCATTCCAGGTACTTATAGTAAAAAAATGTGCTACATAATTGCCTACGTGCCTTTAAAAGTTCTCAAGTATACTATAGTAGTTCCCATTTCCAATGCACAGCCCACTGATTGACCAGCAGAGAAATCACTTCTATAGGTCTAAAAAGGCATTGCCTCATAGTTCAGTATCCGCTTCGACGAGCCAGCAGCCTAACGAACGGTTTTTGAAACAACGCAAAACGCAATAATACTTTTGTCATTGAATGCTCCTAAAAATATCTTTGTCATTAATTATTTTTGCGCTCGTTTAACGTCTCACTTGCCTTACGCCTTACATATCCGACACATACAATGTGTCTGATGTCCAAGTCCATGTGAAATTAATCAGAATCCCATTACGCAAAGGAGTTAACGAACGACGTCAAATATTCCCACTAACCAAATGAATCGAATGAAGCCTGTTTAGACTTGATAAAGAACATTAAGAAGCTTTATACAAAATTACAGATATTACATATGAGATATGACAAATTCACGATAATTCAGAACAGATCTTACAACTTTACCATGAATTTGATAGGCATTGGCAATTGGCATATGATGAAAATGTACAACAACATCGTTATTAGTGAAGTTGTCACCATCTAAATTAATGACCGTCAGATGCAAATCATCTCCAAGATGAAATAACAAATGATTACGTAATTGTACATGCTTCCCAACCCTATTTATAAGCTAAAGGATTAAAAGGACTGAACTTCCTGTCATCACGAATTACAACGACGTTTCTAAACAATCTGATAAGGAGATACTTCTATTGCATGAAATAACTTTGAACTATAATTATTATGAAATTACTATTATCATTATGAAATGATAAATGAATTAATAAGAATTAGTATTTAATAATTTACCAGAAGCAGAGACATTCAAATCCGCTTGAGTGAGGTCCTTGGCTGGGGTACTCATTTTTCGTCCACTTTAGTATTATTAACTGGAATGTTGTATATTAAAAAAATTCAACTTGACTACTTCTAATCTATAATGAAACGTTATTTTAATATTTAATGGAATATTTCAACTTAAATGTGAGATTTTGGTATACGGGAATGGGAAGAATAACAACAACGGAGTAACGACACTGGGGAGATGAGAGGATGTGCGGGTGAAAATACAAGAATTCAGCACTGGGGTAAGATTTTCTTTGTTAGAGGAGAGACGAGAGAGGTCTGATGGACTTGTCAATCTATTCAACGTTCAACACACACTGCTCCTTGCTCCTTTCATTGCATTTCCCCCAAAAAATCCAGTGAGAATAAACAACTCGGAGAGCTGCTGAAGCATGCGAGGTAAACAGAAAACACAGGAGCAGAGCAGGCCTTAGTCAGCTTCCCGCCAATAACACATTGAATACCCACAGGGCTTTTCCTATACGAAAAGTAACGTCAACGTTTTTAACGCTTGTTTTTCGATCTTGGATTATTCCACTCTGCTTGTTTCTATATGGGTTTATATATGGCGGTTGTGTGAAGGCGGAGCGCACAGAGTCGACAGAGTTATCACATTATTTACTCTCAAACATTTTTTTTATTTACATTATACTTTACGGAAACTTTACCTTCCGGAATATGCACATGGCAACGAGAAATAAAGTCTGGGGTGTATTGCGGTTTTTTGGTTCTGATGAGCTCAATGCAATGAGGAAATGTGTGGTGGCTTGAAGTAAATGCCCGAATTATTGTTTGTGCTGTAATTTGCTTGCAATGTAATTTCACATTTACGTATAATTTACTCATATGTAAGGATGCCAAAACGCGAAAAACGCGATTTTATAAAAAGTGCGCGCTGGACTATTGGCAACTATATAAACTTGAACATTGGTCATGTGTACATCTCAAAACCGGAAAAAAAATTTGCGAATTTCGCGAAAAATGCGATAAAATGCGATTTTTTCTTTAAAATGCGAAAAAATGCGCTTTTTTACTTTTGAATTTAAAAAATTCAATTTTTTATTAAAAACGCATAAAATGAGAATTTTCGAATACAAATTTGATAATTTCTAATACAAAATATTCAATTTCAAAATAAAAGTCCTCATTTGCAAAATAAATATTTGACAGTTTCTAATACAATATCCTCAATTTCTAAATAAATATTTGACAGTTTCTTAAACAAAATCCTCAATTTCTAAATAAAAATCCTCAATTTTATAAAAGTACTAATTTTTTAATTAAAAATTCTCATTTTGTATTTAAAAATTGTAATTTTTTAATTAAAAATTCTTATTTTTTAAATAAAAATCCTCAAATATCAAATAAAAATCCTCAACTTTTAAATTAAAATCCTCAACTTTTTAATTAAAATCCTCAACTTTGAAATAAAAATCCTAAATTTTTACATAAAAATTCCTCATACTTTCCCTCAATTTTTAAATGAAAATTCGAAATCTGTAATACATATTTCCCAATATTCTTTGAAAAATCCAGAATATCTAATTAAAAATTCCCAATTCCAATGAAGAATCCATGATTTCCTATAAAGCTTACAATTTTCATATAAAAATTTGTCTAATTAAAATTTACAATTTTTAATTCAAATTTCCAATTAGAATTTAAAATCTCTAATTTGAAATTCATAACGTTCAGTAAATATTAAAGGAGTCAATAAAATATCCGAAATTTTGAATTAAAACTGAACAGTCCATCAATCAAAAATTTATGATTAGCTTATAACCTGTCACATAAAAACCTTTTCAGTTCAGTTTATGCGGAATATTTAAGTATGTATGTATATCTATATATTGAAGAATATCTACAGTAAATGTATGCCAACAAAATGGAAATAACGTAAAAACGTATTGAAATATTAAAGATTTAAATACTCGACTGCATGTATCGGTTGATGTACATGCACTTACAAAAAACTGTTAGCTTAATTGCTTACGTACCCCGGTTTTTCAATATACGAGGTCTCTATATAACAACTCTCTCGTAAAAGATCCTTTGTGAACGTAAATCATACATAGTTAAACAAATACGAGCTCTCTATAAGTGAATTCCTGTAAAAG